>CAOLHI010002429.1:0-258398 GCA_948474755.1 Ctenosaura bakeri | reverse complement strand
AAAGCAACCCTCACAAAGTGTTAGAAGGGGGAATCAATAGCCAGACTCTTGACTGAGGCTGGTTACGGTGAAAGTACAACTGCCTTGCTGTGAGAGACTCAAAGGCTGCTGGTCTGTTTCTGAGCACAATTCAAAGTAATGATTACAAGTTATATATTTAACTCAGTTCCAGAGTATCTAAAAGGCTGTATTATCTTTCCCAAGCTTTAGGATCTTTGGGGAGGCCTTTCTCTCTGCCACCCTCAGAGAACATTTGGTGGGGATGCAAGTGACAGCTTTCTTGATGGCTGCTTCTAGGTTGTGGAACTCTCGTCCAAAGCATGCTGGGCCATCTCCCTTCCCATTCTTCTTCAGTCAACAAACAGGAAAAAATTTTCTATTCAGCAAGTCCCTGCAAGTGATTTAACAGCTGAGGAAGGAGCTGTTATTAGGTGAGTGCTGTACATTTTAAAAAAATCAATATGCTTTTGCATTGCTTTTAGTTCAATTGTGTTTTAATATTAACATTTTTAATGGTGTTTTATATTTTTATCTGTATCCTCTAAAATGCTTGTTAAGACCCACCTTGTGTTATCACGGTTATGATATGTCGGGTGAGAGCACTAGATATCGTTTTGATATCAAATAATTTGGCCTTTGCTTGACCTCTCTCTGCCACCCTACTCTACGTGTTTGCAGAGGCCTCCTGGACGAGCACGTATGGGCACGGCCGTTAATGGTTATACATTCCAAAACCCCATTCAGCGAGGCAATTTAAGCCTCTCCGTTGCTTTGGGGAAAAACCTCCCTGCAAACCGGCTCAGCTCGGCTCGGCTCGGATTCGCACAAAGCCATGCAGCCAAGAGCCAAGCCATTCCTTTATGTCAGGCTATTAATGAACTGGCCACGCTATTGTCTTAAGAGCTAAACCCATCATGTAAAACTTGACCTTTTCCTACTCCTTTGTCCAACTCTATTCCTTTGTTCTCACCAAGCATAGCATAGCCTGTAGGTAAACTCAACCCTATAAAAGGTCCCCACTTTGGGACTTCCTTGGATCACCCTGGACTTCCATCTAGCCTTGCTGCTGGTCTGTCTAAGGAGCTCCCTTCAGCCAGCCACGCTGAGCTTTCTTCCCCGGAACCCCATCTTTTTCTCCAGTACTACGAGACCAGGTGTCATATTGCCTTTACCTAAAAGCCCCGTTTCTGTTTCCAAGTTAGCTAGTGTGTGTGTTGTTTTATTTGCTGTTTATCTTTCAATAAAACTGTTATTTTTGGTTACTTTTAAACTTGCTTGCCTGCTCTCTGACCTGAAGCCGTAGACATTGGGTTAAAAGATCCTTGCTAAAGTTACCCTGCCTCTCGTTTAGCTAAGAGAGTGCTCAAGCTAAATTCCCCCAATTTGTGTTTGGTTATTTGGGCATCCCTCCCGGGACCCCCAACATACAGGGTAACACTTGGATCTTAGTTTTTGGAGAAATGTGAGATACAAATCAAACAAGCGAAATAAGACTGTATTAGTAAACACATACTGATTTGTGGCCCAGGAATTCCAAAAGCATGCCCTTCAACTGCCATGATTTTGGATGGACAGACGCAGTTAATCCTCTGCTGTTTCACTTCATCTGTTGCCTTTAAAATGTTTCTCCAACCCTCTTCCCCTTTCCTCCTTTGTACTTTGTACTTTGCTTACTTCAGTTTCTATATTCAAAATACAGAGGTAGTTTGCATTCAATTAACTCATCAAGAAGGACTGGAGAGGAGAGGCAGTGTTGCTCTTCCTAAAAGTCAGGGTTTCTTTGCTTAAAGTACAGTGTGTCCTCTTCTGGCATGGCCTCTGCATGCATGAATGAGAGGTTGCATGAAGTGTCATGTTCCATTATGACCTATGGATGCAATGGACATGCACCTATGCCGCCACAGGTGCACACACATTGTATCCATTGACTACAACAGGACACCACCCTTGCATTTTTTTGTTTTGTTTTTGTTTTATATGGAGGTTCCTGGAACGGAAAGCCTGCGGATACGACATATGTGCTGTGGTAGATTTGCGTATTTTAACTCATTAATTCCTGCTGACCTCTTACTGCCTGGCCACACCTTTTGACCACACTTTAAGGTGTCTCAGTTTTCATCTCTGAAATGTCACAGTATAAGTAACACACATGGAAGAAACATTGTGAAGCAGTTTTAAAAAGCACAGAAGCAGGAATGACTGGTGGCAAGGACCTGTTGATTCTTTGTTCCTAATTAGAAAGAGTTTCTTTGCATTCATTTTTTAAAAAATAGTAATAATAAATGTTTTATTACCTTGCCTATTACAGGGTTACTTGAATTAGTCAAAATGCTTAGGCCAAGTTTCCTGAGATGTTAAGCTGGTGAATGTCCCTGCACTTGATTAAACGGGGAGAAAGAAATGGTAATTTCACTTTGCTGGTAAATCGTTTGCCCAGTTTCAGCATAATCATTTGCTTAATTTCTTAATGTGTTTCTCCAGTTCAGTGTGCACTCCCAGCTTTTAAGTGCTGTCATTAAATTCTCATTTCAAATCAATGTACTAGTTGCACATTGCTGGGCAAACAAAGTATTTTAAGAATTTTTTTTTCATAACGCTGGGTAATTGGTGGCTTTTCAGCACCATCTACAAGGTTGCAGTTCTCTTTGGTAGTAAATGGAGAAAAAGACAGGGAGGCGGGGAAGGCAACCTCTTTTTTCCTTGCTCGTCTGACTGTGTTTGGCCTGGAAGTAAGTTGCCCTTTTCAAAAAGAGACTGAATAAACAGGAGCACAAAAAACACAACTGACAAGGCACAGCAGCTGAACAAACGGACAAGTGTGTAATTCAGCTCCTTCTCCCTTTTTCCCCCTTTCTTTTTGGTGCCTAAATAATGAGCATGATAATGAATGTTGAGTGCCTGTGGGGTCAGTTAAGACCATTTCTTGTGCACACAATGTCTTCATTTTGGATTAAATCTTTCAGCATCATGATAAAAAGGGTTTACCTTGAGGGAATTCAAGAGACAGAAAGCAAAAAGACAGTAAGGTAACAGACAGAACATGAATAGAGACTGCTAAGGGGTGGAACAGAGTTTAAAAGGTATTCAAAAACATAAGGAACAAGAAGAGGGGGAGTGATGCTCAGGAGAAAAATGAAAAGAGAGCAAGCAAAGAAAGATAATCCTACAGATGAAATGATGGTTGTGAATAGCAAGTGTGTAAGAAAGGGAAGAGTTTTGAAAATGTTTTTTATGGCAATGGCAGATGGAGAATGAGATAGTCAACAACCTGGTCCTCAGCTGGTGGATCATATTCTAAATCTGAATCACAATATTATCCAAAGTTTTTATAGGTGGTATAGAACTTTGTTGTACTTAGTTAGAGATTTTAAGCAAATTGAAATTAGTCATAGTCCTCAGTATGACGGGGTAAGGGCATGGGGCCCACCAAGGTTATTTAGACAGATGTGTCTGTTTCCCCATGATATCATCACATTGTTGGCTTCCCTGCTTTTGTGCAGGTCTTTATTATTCTAAAAGGCTCCCTGGCCTTACTTACTGGAACTACCAGTTTTAAGCTAAAATATGTTGGTGTTTTTGATGCCTCCCCTTTTCCTTTGCCTTTAGCTACTGCTGAAATGCCCTTCCCCCAGAACATTCTCCAAAATTGATTTCTCCCAATGGAATAAAAAATACTCTTCATCCTTGGTTTGGGGCTAAATTTTCAGTCTAAAGAATGAAATGTTGTAATACATTTTGAGAGTGATGATCTAGCTTGTTTTCTTAATTAATTAAACCTTCAATGTTTTGGACAGTTTTTTATTTTCTGTAGCGAACATCTCTTCTTAATTTTCCAAGATGCAACTGAATAACTCCCGTTCCGCCTTTGCTTTGCAGCAGAGCAAACAAAATGGCTTTAAAAGCCATTTTAAACCATCACTGTGGTGAGTATCTCCATCACATTATTCATATGGATCCATATGTTAGAAAAGTAGGCAAAATTTTCTACTCTGAAGATCTGAAATGAGGAGTGCCACATGAAAACAGCCATCCAAGACAGCAAAAGGCACCACCTTTTACACAGCAACTGTTCCATGAATAGTGACATATATAGGCTTCAGTCCTATACTGGTTTACTTTTTAAATTGGTTTGTATGGCACTATGTTAATGGAAGCGTCAAAAAGCAAATGTACAGAAGGGCTGTGCAGAAATGAAAGATATCAAAGTTACATCAGTTTGGTTCAAACACAATACTTTAGTGGTTCAATGGTCTGTAGGGATAGGTGAGAAATTTAATTCTGCTCAGTTTATTTTTATCAAGAATTAAATAATTTTTCATTTTTTCATATTTGGGATGCAAAGGAGTTGTGATTGTGTGGGTGGGGAATCAAATATAGAAGAAACAAAAATGAAAAATTCATGCCTCCAGGCCAGTGCTTTCAGTGTTTAATGGTTTGGATTTGAGTGCTTAATTAAAGTTGCCATCTCTTTTTTTTACCGAAAAGTTTCTTATCTTTAATACCTATGTGGCAGAGAGCACGACATTGAGGGAACAGCAAAAACCAGGTGGAGAAAAAATTATTACTGTTTTGGAAGAATTTAGTAGAATTTTGCAAATTTCCTCATAAAGGGAAGAAAAAAAGAACCTGAGTTTTATTTTTAATTGAATGTCAATAGAAAGTGAGCAGGCTGTTTTTCCTGTTAGTAGTCTGATGTATTTCCATGGTGGATTATTCTACAGAACAAAGGTGCATAGGACTTTGTTGAGTGTCCATTGGAGATGAGTATATTGAGCAATAGAGAGTTTCTCTACTTTTTCTTTTAAGGTGATAGGAACTGAAGGGCCAAATACTGAAAGAAACAGAGATTTAAAAAACCCCTTTCCTAGAAAGTTCACTTGGTCAATATACTGACTTTTTAAAATTATTTTCCAAGCTTGTTGATTAAATGCTTTTAAAAGCAGTTTTACATCTTGCTACCATTTTTAAACCCGGGTTGTTTTTGGCTGATTTTAAAACTAGTGTTACGCTGTTTTCATGCTGATTATATGTTGATTGTGATGTCAAAGGTTGGACTCATGCACATCTGTATACAATGTTTTATTTCAAGCTTCACAACCATCATAAGCAGAGCCAATGGCAAAGAACCGGGGGAGTGGGAATCCAACTATGCCTAGAAGATTACATCATTCCTACATTATCCCACCACAGCTTTGTATTGATTATATACATATTGTTTTAAATATAGTGATTATACTTATTATGTTTATTTTATTAATCTTGTTTTTAATATGCATTGATACTATATTGTGTAGTTGTATTGTTAACACATAGAACTTAAGAAATTAGCAAATTATTTTGGCTTTTTCAGTTGCTGAAAACTTAAGTTGTTGAACTGCTTTGGGTCCCACTTTGGGGGAAAAAATAATAAATCAAATTAATTAATTAATAAAACAAAAGTTTATTTCTAGCAACTAAAGAAGGTAGAAACTGAAAACTTCCTAATTGATTTGTTAAGCTAATTTAATATTAATCACTGCAATTTTTACTGATTAACTGCATCCTTCTGGAACGCTGAATAAACTTGTCAGACTTGCTGTTTGTTTTAAATCATGCAAATGTGTGCATGTATGTGTGTGCTTGTGTGCCTGTGTGTGTGCCAGCACACACACATCACCCACCTTGGGGACTATGTCTCATTCTGCCCATTCCATTTTTAAACAATGAGATTGTTATTATTAGAACTGTCTGTATTAAATTTGTCCCTGATCTAGTTGCTTATAATTCCTCTTCATCACCATAAAGTACTGTATATATTTCCCAAAGTTTTAATACTACGTTACACACCTGATGAAGTGAACTAAATAGTCTGTAAAAGCCAAAATATGTTAGTCTTTAAGGTGGTCCAAGACTACTTAGAATCATAGAATCATATAGTTGGAAGAGACCAAAACGGCCATCAAGTCCAGTCCCCTGCCATGCAAGCACATACATTCAAAGCACCTCTAGCAAATGGCCATCCAGCCTCTGTTTAAAAACTTCCAAAGAAGGTGACTCCACCACAATCCTAGGCAGCATACACTTGCTTCTGCTACAACAGAGTAAAATACCTACCTCTGCAGACATCATTTAAAACATTGATTGCTAGGCAACCTGGATTCTTGGCAGTAGCTTATCGTCAGTTTTCAGGGGCCTAACAGGATGCATTGAATTTTGGATATGAACTCCTCACCTGCTGTGGATACATCAGATTTAGTATTTAGCAGCCCAAAACAGTTAAAAATGAAGGTGTTCACATAACTCTTCTCAACATGGTGTAGTGGACAACAATTTTCATCATCTCTAACCACTATGGCAATGCTCATACTGGCTGGAAATGATTGGAGTAGTAGTGCAACACATCTGGAGGCCACCTAGTAAAGGAAGTCTGTTCTAGAAGTCCTGCTTCACAATGGAAAGCCTAGGGCCTTTTCATGCTACTCAGTTATAGCATCATGTTTTCACTTTAAAAGCCATGACAGCATCCCATAGAATCCTGGGATTGGCACTTTAGAGAGGGGCATATAGCAATTCCCCATCATTGGCTATGCTGAAGCTTGAAATGTTAGGTTTGAAGAATAATGTTAAATGTTAGAAATTGGCAAATAATTCCTTTCAATATCCACTAACAAATGAATTCACTTAATTGGTTGAGTTATCATCAGTTACGTTGCTAATAAAAGCATTAAAGCATAAGACTGGCTTCAATATTAAACAGGGAGTCTAGTGAGGTTTGCCACAGTAGTAGAAAAATCCAATGAGCCAACAATATAACAAGATAATTAATTACTTATTTCCAAGCTCCAGGCTCTTCAGCGTTGGCTATTGCAGTCTAACAATACTGAGAGGGTCATATGATTCAAACAACTGTATTATGGACCATGTAGAGCTTTAAAAGCAATGATGCTCCAGTGCAGCGCACAGGCTGCATGTGGTCCAGGACCCCTAAAAGCCAGGAATGCACCAAACTATCCTCTAAGAAGGCGTGAGGCATTTTGCAACATATTTACCCCCCTGTTGCCATTTTAGGACCAAGTGTGACATTTTTTGAAAAAGGAAACAACTTCTGTTCACTTCACGTGGTTAAAAAAGGTCTTTCCTGGGTCTAAAATGGTCAAGAGAGGATAAAAAACGTGGCAGAAAATGACTCCTACTCCTACTAAATGGGGTTTGGGAGCATTTTTAATTTTTTTTTTTTTTTTGGGGAGGAGGGGAGTGTGGTGGAAGGGCTCCAAGGACTCTTAGGATGGGCTAACCTGGCCTCTTAGCCTTCCACATGTGCCCATCCCTGTTTTAAGGTGTCAGTAACCAGCGTGCTGTAGTGGTTGGAGTGTTAGTTGAAAACTGTGTGAGAGCCAGCATGGTATAATGGTTTGATTATTGGACTACAATCCTGGAGACCAGGGTTTGATTCCCTGCTTGGCCATGGAAATCTACTGGGTGGCCTTGAGCACGTCACACACTCTCAGCTCCAGAGAACTCCGTAATAGGTTTGTCTTAGGGTATCCATAAGTTGGAAATGATGTGAATGCATACAACAACCACAAAGACCAGAGTTTGAATCTCCACTCAGTGACTGAAACTCAATGGATGACCTTGGTAAAGTCACACTTTCTCAGCCTCAAAGGAAGGCTAGAGCAAACTCTCTCTGTACTAATCTTGCCAAGAAAACCCTGTGACAGGTTTGCTGTAGGATTGCCACAAGTCAGAAGTGACTGGAAGGCACACCACCACTACAACTTGTAGTGATCTCTCTTTCTGCTCCCATCCCCTGTATCTACGAATGCCACAGTACAGTTACAGACCAAATTACTGTAGTATTTACCCTCCCACTAAGAGTATGTGTGATCATAGGGCTTTCCTGGAGGACGTGATACTTCAGGAATGGAAATATAAGAAACTATTAGATCGTTCTGGACATGAGCTCTTGTTTATTAGCCTACCACTTGATTAATAATACATGAGGGGAAATGGAGTCTTTGGTTTAGGAGAGAAAAGTAGAGGGGATCACATGTGTGGAACTCAAAGTATGACTAAAATATATCTCAGGAACAGAAATCCAGAGATTTCATTGACCTACATGTTTCTCTTGTCACAACAAACCTGATAGACTACATTAAGACTGCAAAGCATGGATCTCTACATGTAAAGTAACCTATACATTGATTGTTCTTTGCAATCATGGTGTGTAGAAAGTGAATAGTGTGATACTGAATACAGAACTGAAGGCACAACTGAAGGTGCATCAAAATGTGCAACCTAACTCAGAACCAAAGGAATAATTCTGCCAGTTTCAACAGTGACAGGTGGATACGCATTGGCTGAGAATGTGTATCCATGTGCACAATGGCCCATATAACACAAATCTACTTCCACAAGCTTGAGCTGAATTAAGATGCTGTGTGCTGGACAAAAATATCCAAGTTGCATGTATATAAGATGACAATAGGATTCCAGATAAAGAATCAAAGGTGTCCAATGTTGTGATCTTATGAAATCTACATTCCAGGAAATCATTATCACATTGTGCATTTTACTCCTGGTACATACCGGGAGCTACCTATACTTGCCCCTATTGGAGTCAAAAGTCTTTTGCTATGATATTTGCTATTTGCTTGTAACGTGATCTTTTCAGGAGTGTGCTTGGAATATTTTAAACCTTGCAAAAATTACAATAGGCAGTTTTTCAGGCTGGGTAAGAATGGCATTCCTAACAATCTGGTTCCAAGCTGTGTGTAGTGCTTATTATCAGCTTTTTTTAAAATGCAGTAGCTGTTTACAGCCCAGTATAAAAATGTACCTGGAAAAGAGAAGGAATCTGTGAGTTTATATTTAGCTGCTGCCACATTCATTATATTTTAAACTGAGAGAAAGGAATTGCCTTGAGAATACACTGAAAAGTTTCTTGAAAGCAAAGCTCCAATGGCCATATTATGCATGACCGAAGAACTGTACTTGGTTGAAGCCAGAACTGCCACAAACGTGCTCCAGGTGCTTATGGGATAGTATGTCAAATGCTCCAAATGAGGCAGTGAACAGCTTTTTGCAACAGAAAGAAGTAGGCATCAGTGATCAAAATGTTTTTTTAACAACCCCAAAATGTGTGACATTTAAAAATTGTGTTTCCTTTTGACAAAAAAAATTAGCTGGTGGCAAATATAAAGTTAACTCATGAAAAAGGTCATGAAATATACTACTAAATGCAGTGAAGTGAAGAGACATTGGGTTATTATATTGGGCATGATAATTGTAGAATTGTCAAAGGAAACAAGTCCTACTGCTATGTTTTCATTTCAGAGCTTAGAAAAGTTACGTATTTGGACGATGGTCATGCCAATTCCTGGCCAGTTGCCAGGAAGAAAAAGAAGCTTTTCCAAGCTTCACTTGTCATGCAATTATATTTTGTTTTCTTACTTGTCTGTATTTTATTTTACTATGTGCTTTCTGTGTAAAGATCCATTAAATTCATCTTTCTTACACAGTACTCATAGGATGTAACTTAATGATGTGTGCCTTTGCCAGATATGATTTCCTGATATCACAGATAGCAAACTAGTTTAGTTAAGACTGTCTTCTGGGAACAGTTCCAGGAGTGGCAAGGCTTCCAGGTCTAGTTCCAGGAGTGGTAAAGCTTCTGGGACCAGTTCCAGTACTGAGTAGTAACTCAAGCCAATTGGTGATTGATGGAGCATTTTATAACAGGTTCAGTTTGTCTACTTCTGAAAGTCATTAAGAGTGAACAAAGTCATGTCAGAGTGAGGGCAGTACCTCATGAAGAAAAAAAAAACAGTTTCAAAGAATCTAACAGGGACTGAACAATTGGAAGAAATCTATCTTATAAAAGAGCAAGTGTGATGCAGCAATCTGAGTCCTGGACTAGGACTCAATGACACCAGTGCTCAGCCAACATTGGACTCCCTCCATCTTAGAGGAAGTGTTACCCTGCTTGCTGGAGTCCCTTAGGGGAACTCTCAACGCTTGTCAAAATTATCACTTGTGGGGAAAATTAGCTATGAACACTGCTGTAGCAATGCAAAGGGGGCAGGGTAATTAAGGATCTTGGGCCCAGCTTTAGGGAGTTGGATCACACAGATTCAGGCTAACTGTTCAAATTTAAGTATTTTATTGAAAAAGATGTCAAAATCCATACAAACACTCACACACACACACAAGTGTACAAGGGTACAGAAATTTAGAAAGAGGTGAAAATTAAGAGAGAAAGACATAGGGTAATACTGTACCAATCCAGAAGTCTTCAGCTGGGAAAAGATAAGCGGAGAGCCCAACTCAGCCTAGAGGAGGGGCTGAGGGGAGCTTCCACAGGCAGAGGGACTGTTTGCCAGTCAAGTCTGGGAGAACTCCAAAATGAAGGAGAAAAGGGAACTGAACTAGTTATAGGACTGAACATATCCTGGGGACCAGATGGTTAAATTTTTATGAAGATGGATCCCAGCTTTGTAGTTTCAAAGAAAATACAGCCAGGCATCCTGCAAGATGGCTATCTCATCTGGGGATGCATGCCTCCAAGGTGTAACATTCCTGGCTGTTTGAAATGTTAATTTGACCCCAGAGACCTCTCGTCTCCTGTCGGTGCTATTATTGCTGAAAATCCATTCAAATGGTCTGTGAGAACCATTTCTGAGATTCACCTAGGATGCATAACAGAAAACAAGGCTACCCTTTGATCTATATCCATAGGTCTGCTTGCCTACGTTTCCTTTCCAGTAGATCTCTATGGCTCACTATGTTTGATATAAAATAATTATGCTCCTCAGGGCATAGAATATAGATGTGGTAATAGAAGGCAATGGTAAACCTTCTGTAAATAAATCTTACTAAAAAAAACACACATCCTAGGATAGGGTCATCCTAAGTTAGAGTTGTCTTGAAGGCACTTAACAACAATACTACTTTTTAAGTGGGCATATGATTGCTCCCAGAAGTAAGTATCAATTCGTTTAAGAGGACAGGAAGGACCATGAAGATACACAGCATTTCCCTGACTAGTTATTTCTCTCTAATTTTGTTCAACCTTTTCTTCATTAAAGGATCCTTCTTGGAAGGGTGCCATGAGGAAACACAGCAAGTAGGGTTCTGTCACCTAACTCCTATTATAACGATGGTACATATGAGGAAGAAGGAAGATAGGATGCCTTGTTTTATCTTATTTAACCAAATTTTTTCAAAGGGGAGGTAAATATTCCCTCACTCTAGGTTGTAATTTATAACCTGTTTTTTTTTTCTTTCCTGTGCTGGCTCAGATCTATTTTATATTAAAATTCCAGGATTACTACCTCATTTGTGTCTATGACTCTTAATACCCTTATAGAAACAGACAGTACAGTCTTAACTGTTTCCCAGAAGCATATCCCAGTGATTTTTCTGACATCTGTTCTCAAGTAGCAGATTTCAGCCAGAAAGTATTAACTGGTTCCCAGCTCTTGTGAAAACTCCTCGAGGTAAGAGAAATAGTTTGGAGCCAAGCTATCCAAAAACAAAAACAACAGCAAGAATAAGAACAAAAATAAAACAAAACTCTCTGCAAGAATGCAAGTTATGGATGTGCCACAGCAACAACATCACCACTATGTATTCTTGCTGATGCTTGTTTGCTTCCATTCTTGGTTTCCTTCATTTCTGGCTCTTGTACAACACCAGGTCCAGGGTCTCTTAGCAGCTAATCAACTGCAGTACTACTTAGTCACGCACAGTTGCCTATAGAATGGAAAACTTGCAGACAGTCTAGGCTGGCATGGCTATTTCTCATGGATGAGAGTACCTCTAGTCCCCCCCGCCTTCCTGATGCATTGTGAGCATAATAGGTCCTGTCCTGCTGCCAATACAACCACAATGGATGCCACTGTCTTTATGCATACTGCTACTCAAAACTAATTCTTCTCCTGCTAACATTTATGTCTTCACTATTTCTGGGTTCTTTCGCTTTACCTCTCCAGTCCCTGATATATACAGCATATAAAGGTACTGTTTCAGTCATGCCCAGCCTGAGCCACCACCATCACAGGGATTACTTCCTTGTAGCTTTTCCTTCTTGTTCTTTAGGATCTATGGATAGATTCATTTCCTTTGACTTGCTTTACCCAAACTAAGCATGCAAGAGCATGAGGCAGAGTCAAAGATTAGGTTACTTTAAGCAGGAATCCTTTGGATATATTATGCCAGAGTATTATGCAGGTTTTTTAAGGCTTGTAGAGTGGTGACAAAGGAAAGCAGAAAAAAATCTGCCGGTACTGAGCAGCTTACTTCTCTAGTTCTTTCTTTCATGGCCATTGTGTCCATGGCCCTTTTTCCCTGCCACCACTGCCTATGCTGACATAGTTATATCAGTGTCTTCCATCAGCAGGATTCTAGCCTTTTTCATTACTGGGCATCCTGGCTGGTGCATACTGGAAGCTGTAGTCAAAAGGATAACTTTGCTAAGCTGTGGCAGGGCTCTATGATGGTAGTGCCCTTATTTTGTAATATATAGTAGAATGGATACATTGTTATTTTTAAAGTTTTATCATTTTATCATTTAATTTAATCTGTGCTTTTGCCTAATTGGAGGCATGCCTTCAATTCTTGCCTGTATCATTCTTACATAGACAAATCACATCCTTCAGAAATAGAGTGCTAATATGTACCCTGAGGGATTAAACATGGGGAGGCCAATGGGCTGTGAAATCAGCATGGCCTGGTAAAAGCCACTGTTGCTTTTTAAGATTCTATTTATTTATTTATTTATTTATTTTAGCATTGTGAAATTTCAGTCTTCATTGTCAGCAAGAAAAGAGCTATCCATTGCACATGTGTGTGGAAGATGACAGATGCCCTCACAAGCATAACAAGTTCAGTTATTCATCTGAGAAACTAAGGCCCTTTCCAGACATGGGGGGGGGACACCCAAACACGCTACTCACCAGATTTTTCCTGCGTCTGGGCGAGTCCGTCGCAACCGGGAGCAGTGCGAGTTCGCCGCTCCAACCGGAGAAGCTTGCCAGCCAAAAGCCCACCCCTGGAAGATCTGCAGGCACGTACTTGTGCGCACCTGCAAATATGCTCCGGAGCCAGGCAACGGAGCAGCACAGTGTTGCATGCTCCGTGCTTTTTAAAAATCTCTAAAAAGAGGTTTTTAAAAAACACACTGCGCAACCAGTTCTGGTCGCTCCTGTGTGGACTGAGGTATGGAACTATGAAAAGTAGTCCAACCCAGTCCACTCTATGGTGCAGAAGACCTCCATCGGAGGTTGCTCTGCACCGTTTTAATAGCCTGGTGCGGAAAGGGCCTTAGTTTTAGGAAAATAGGTGAGACAGTAGTTTATTGATCTAATAGAATAATCAAACTGATAAGATAGAGTCTGGATGATAAGCAGCCCCCTTCCCTCTCCCTTAGGTTCTGGCAGAGAAAGGAACATGCTTATTCTTCTTTATAAAACACATAAAATAGCATCACATACAAATTACTTGGGCATAGTCAAACACATGGGCCAACAGAATGCTAGCGACATACACAAGCATAAGTCCAAGGTATACCACTGCATTTCTTTCTTCAGTCATTGCAGAGGTTGGTATTCATTTCCTCCCTCTGCAATGGCCAAAGTCCCCCTCCTCAACTCACTGTTTATATCTCCCTTCATGGCAATTCAATGGTTGGCAGAGAAAGGAAAATGGTGGAATTGAAGAAGCGTTTAGTTATGTCACCATGTTAGATCTCCAGAGGACCTAAGCAGATCTTGGTAGGTGATGTCATTATTCTGCATCTGTCTACAATCTTTGATCTCTCTCCTGCTCTTCACCACTGAATGGACATGGGTGAGGACCCTCACAAGGAAAGTCCTGGGGATAGTGAATGGGTAGCCATGGTGTAGTTGTGCCTGTAGAACTTGGCCATCATCTAATGAAGGAAAGAAGAAAACATGGCTTAATGTTAGAGTGATGCAGGAAGAGAGTAGCATGGTAAAACAAACAAACAAACAAACAAACAAACAAACAAACAGGAAGTCACTATAAAATACATGCTGCACTTAAACTCCAGTAATGCTGCTTGCAAACGAGTAATTTGTTAGTATAGGCTTGCAAAGGTTGTTAACTCTAACATCTGCTTCATGACACCTTATGCCACAGTACATTTTATCAGCTGCGCTTAGGGCCTCTTCAGACTTCCTTCAATGCCTTCAGCAGATGCTTGAGGATGCTGCTCATGCTTCATGTCTTCTGCAAGCATGTGGAGGGGACCTGCATAAATATGATGGTTCCCACTTGTGTAGAGAAAGCCTTTATGCATAGATTTGTACAAGTATAATCCTTCTCCACATTGCTTCTGAAAAAATGGCTGCCAAGAAGTGTATGACAAGGGCTTATAACTTCACCCATGCCTCACTTATACAATCTCTGAACCTGTAGGCTTCAGGAAAAGATCCCATTGATTTTAGTGTTTGTCTTTCAAAGGAATGAGATTGTTTCTTCCTAGTCATTTGGGTGCTGTACAACTCAATTGCTTTCAGGAATGAGAATATGAGCTATTCTTAATTGTGGCATTAATATAAGTTGTCCAAGACTGTGCAGAGCATGATTCCAAAACATCATTGCAATAGCACAGTGAAGATGCAGAATCCCTTTCTGTTTATTGGTCTTTATTGCTTGGCTATGTGAAAATCTAATGTCTTCATTTGTGTTCATTTGGGCAGGATTTGATTCAGGATCAGGGTGCTTTCCATACTTTGCAGTTCTAGCACTGTAGTCCAGTTTGGTGAGGGACTAGAACTCTTTGGGTGAGAATGTAAAATTTGTTGTTGTATGCTTTCAAGTCATTTCAGGCTTATACTGACCCTAGATGAACCTATAATGTTACTATAATAAAATATACAGTTTGTTTTGTAAATATTGAGTTAGCCTGAGTTGTCTAAAGTCATTGATAATAAATAAGAACATGCTACCATAAATAAACCAATAGGTTCTGAGGGAAGACTTAAGACCTTAGTCCTTTTACATGAAGGGGGTATTTAAAGGATGGAGTTTGGGCTAAGTGAAAGTGTTAGGGCACCTTATTAGGCTGGAACTGCGAAACCAATCTGAAGAGAAATAAGGACCTGTCACACATGGTAATACTGTTTTTTTGTAATGCTTTTATTATTCCTTTCAATGATTTTGGCAATTCTGTCAATGTTATTTGCTTTGCACTGCCTAGGCAGTTTTTAACAGAAAGGCAGTAAAAAATTCAATAGATGAATGGATAAATAATACTATTACAATGGCAGTGAGTCACACAGAGATGCTCAGGAAAAGAAGGCACATTATTCTGAACTACTAAAGCCCAGGTTTTGATTTCCTGGGAATGAAGAAGTAATATTTTCAGTATTTTCAGTCCCTCATTCTAGGAATTTTTTAGAAACCAGTGGAACTTGGAACTGTACTGTAATAGATAATCTCTACCACTATACACACACTCTCTCTCTCACACACACACATGTATGTTTGACAGCACTTATATTGACTGATATAGTTCAGCGAAAATCTAAAAATAGACAAGGTCAACTTCTCAGCAATATTATCCCTTCTTTTGTTGGTGGTACAGCTCCCTTGATCAGGTGTAATTTATTTCCAGTAATGTCTTTGTGCTGGATCCTATTAGGTTCATTTTGATAAAATACAGTCATTCCTCAAAATGAAAATAAGAATGGGGAAAGATTCAGTGTAATATGGGAATGATATGTAATTTATAAAAGTGGATCAAAAATGTAGCTAAAGAGGAAAATACGATTAGGATAGAAATAATAATGAATCCAGTGGGTAAGTACATACAAAACTGTTCCCTCCGGAAATGAAATCTATGGCATAATCATTTGAGCTGGATGCTGAGAAAAGAGTTATCATTGCAACTCTCCAGTCAGTCATGTAAAGTTACACTGATCGCCGTACTACTTTTCATTTTAGCAGCCACCCTGCTCACTTTGTACCTTTGACTCCCTCCGTAGGCAGTTAATGAGATTTAGTTTTACTTATGCCTCAGAGACGCCAGTGTGAAATAGCTCCATTCATCATGGGAGGTGTGAGAGATACCGCAACACATCTTCATATCTAGACAATAAACTATGAGAAGTGCAAGATAAACCTGCATTCTAATCTACTGCTGCATGCTTCCCGCTTCCCTGAATAGTGAAATCTTGCAAGGGAAGTGCTATGCAGATTTGACTTCTTTTAAAGAAAAGGTCACAAGAAGCTGAATGGCATTTCTGTAATATTTGCTGTATTTTATAAAATGTGCAAACAGATCATTACCTAAGGCAACTAACATGTATATGCAGAAGGATACCATTAATCAGATTCTGAGAATTACCCTGTACACCAAAATGCCTTCAATGTGGATTCCCTTGTTTTCTGCTTCAGGCTGTATCAGTTTCAAACTTCAGAGTTATAGTTGCTATGTGAACACACACACACACACACGTGCCTGCTCCCACTGCTGAAAATGAGGGTGTCTCCTTCATCAAGATATGATGGAAATGTCTTTCAGTTAATCTCATACAAATCTTCATTATCAAGAGATATCCTAACAACCTCTCCCCAATGCATCATGCCATTGGCACCGATATCAATTTCCTGCTCTGGACTTGGAAGGGATTATTTAAACAAATTGGAACATGGCATGACCCACCACTTCTTTTGTGCATCAGAGTTTCATGGTCCTTTCACACTACACAGCAGTCACAACATGATTCAGTTTTAACTGCATGACAGCATACTATGGAATCCTGGGAGAGGCCCCAGAAAACCTCACGATAGAGTCGCCTTAGAGTTGCCATAAGTTGGAAACAACTTGAAGACACACAGTAACAACAACAACTTAGAGAGATTATGTAGAGACTTCTGTATGGGAAAATGATTGGAAGAATTTTGAGGAGCCGTAGGAACGTTTTGATCCCAGTTTGTTCCTTCATATCCTAATTGTCCATACGGTTGCTAAGAAAGGTCTTAGAAAGAGGCCTTCTGGTATTTTTCCATGCTCTAAGTTTCTGTCTCCTACTGCTAAGAATTCTGGGTAATTAAGCACACTGTCTTTTGGCTTGATTTCTGTCTTTTACCTCAACCTGTCAAGGTCAAGGTCTGTACACTTACTAGAGTAAAAAAGTAAACAAAACAAAGTTGCAGATGAGACTGGCTAATTGGCACCTGCTCTTGGCTTGAGACCAACAGCCAAGTAGCACCAGAGGTTGGGCATGGGGAAGAAGTTAGCTTGTCCCAGACGTGTGAGGAATCTTGAAGATTCTGTGGGAGACAGCCAAGTCTCCTGGGCCAGGGGGAATAAGTACTCCCTGGACTGTGCTCTCATTTTGGGGGAGCTCAGCCTGGGCTGACAACTGCAGTGCCGTGCAATATTGTCTAGCAGAGAGAGTGTCCTTCACCACTTTCTGTATGGGCTGCTCCTAGTGGCTGATTGAAGGAACTTGCTTGGTGAGACCATCTATCTTTATGTTATCTAGGCATGATAGGTTTAAGTGGATTTCATTTGTAACTGTATGCTAGTACCACTCATATGCTGTTTAAACTGCTTGCTGCTGAATAAATCTGAGACTTTTTCACCTACAACTGGCATCTTTTGCTGCCACCAGATCCTCTAAAATGAACCCTCTTGCGTTTGGTGAACTGGCCAATCGCCTTTGGCAAGACAACTTCTAATACCTCACCAAGCTGGCAATGCCAGGATTTCATAGAATGCAGCCATATCAGTTAAAATGTGAAAGGGACCTCAATCATTCCCACAAGCATTACTTTGAAAAGAGAAAACTTCCCAGAAGGGTAAAAAAAATATCCATTTTCAATTGGAAGAGCCATGTTTTTGTGCAAGCAAACCATTCCTACACAGTGCCGAAGTGATGTTCAGCTTCTACAGTCCCTCTCTACTGATTGGCAAAGGTAGACACAAACTTTTCATTTTATTTTATTAAAAGGTTAAGAATTAAAAAAAAATCAACCTAGATGCGAACATTTTCAAGACACATTTCATCCTCTACAAGTCACACATTGACTTCCCTTTGGCAATCATTAATATTATAACGTGTTATATAAAGTAGATCCTTTCTGTTACTTAAGTCCATTATGAAGTCCATTACGGGGATTTAAGTAATCTATTATTCTAACTTATAACAAATGAGGTTATTAAAACTAATTTTTCTATACTGCATAAATCTCTTTGATAGTTCTCATTTTATTCTAATAGATTTAATGAATTTATTATAGTAAACAATATATCCCTAGAAGTGTTAAGGTCAAATATATCTGTAAGATCAGTTCTAATTCTGGAAATCTATGACATCATCAATCTAAAAAGCTTGCTATTCCCAAATTGCCCCACATGTTTCTCAAATAGTTGATTACCAACTCCTAGACTTTAACAAATTATCTGAAGTCCTCTCCCTAATTAAGATTGTAAGGTTGTCCATTACTGCCATGTCAATCAGCTTTAGAATCCAGTCTTCTTCTTTTGGGAATGATTTTTGTTTCCAGTTTTTAGCAAAGTTAAGTCTTGCTGTCACAGTCACATACAATAAGATCTTTCCATGCTCTCTTTCCAGTTTGTCTTCTGTCATCCCAAGCAAATGCATTTCCTGCTTCATCTGGAACTGGATACCTAGTATTTTTTTTTTCAATCTGCAAATGAATAGTTTTCTAATATCTTTCAGCCTTGTGGCAGGACCACCACATATGGTATAGTGTAGCCCTCTCCATGTCACATTTCCAACATCTATTATTGCAGTTTTTGTACTTTTTTGAAAGTCTCTCAGGAGACAGGTACCACCCAAAGTGCGTCACACACACACACGCACACACATTTCCTTTATATTCTGGTTAGCTGTGTACTTTGAACTTCTATTCCACATTCTTTCCCATTGGTCAAGTTCTATTAGACACAGGCTTTTAGAGTCCTTAAAGGCCACACCAAGGTTGGTGGATGTGTGGGTGCAACGTGTAATGTGCTGTTCTGTCTCCTCCTGTAACCCTCTGAAGGCAGGGTTACAGCTGAACATTAAGAAAATGAAAATAATGACCACAGATGATTTACATAACATTAAATCAAATGATGAAGACATTGGCATAGTTAAAGATTTTCCATGCTTTCTCTCAGTCATTAATCAGAGTGGAGACTGAAGAAATCAAAAGAATACTAGGACTTGGAAGGGCAGCTTTGAACAAGCAAGACAAGATTCTCAAATGTAAAGATATCTAATAGAATACCAAAGTCAGCATTGTCCATGCCACCAAATTTCCCATTCTTGTATATGGTTGTGGAAGCTGGAAAATGAAGAAAGGCGATAAGAAGAAAATCAACATATTTGAAATGTGGTGTTGGAGGAGAGATCTTGGATACCATGGACTGTCAGAAAGAGAAATAAAGAGAGCAAACCAAGCTTGGAAACCAAGAAGACTAAATAGAGATTGTCGTACTTTAGCTGTATCATGAGAAGAAAAGGTGATGATGCTTGGTGAGGTAGAAGGCAGTAGGAAAAGAGGAAGACTGCATTAAATGTGGATAAACTCAATCAAGGAAGCCACGGCCCTCAATTTGCAAGAGTGAAGTACAGCTGTGGCTAACTGGGTGTGTTGGATGTCTCTCATTCACAGTGTCTCCACTGTTGTTGTTTTTTAATTTTAATAATATCATATTCATCCAGACAAAATATCATTTCTGAGAATTTGCCCCTGTAGTGGTGTAACTTGAATTAACTTATTGGAATCTATATACTTCAAGAATGGGAAACATCTTTTTTCAAAAGGTATATATGAAGTATTTCCAAAATGCAATTGGTCAGAAAAATTTTTCTGACAGAATTGCGTCCCAAACTCTACTCCACCACTTATTCAGTGAGAAATTCCCCATTCTCCAATTCTGTGCAATTTCTTTCCTTGCAAGGGCTATAAAAAAGGTTGTCCAAGATTTATATTTTAAGTCACTATTCTCATTGGTGAATATAGATAATAAGACCAGTGCTGGACTCATTCTAATATTCTGGTGAGTCATACTAGATATTATTTGTAAAACTGAGGTCCAAAATGGATAAGTCTTTGGATAGCAAAACCAGAGATGCAAATATGTTCCCTTTTCCTGGCGTCCTCTCCAGCAGTGTCTCCATTGTTGATGTCAACTTGACAGCAATTAACAACAACAACTCCCTCTGAAGAAAATGAAGTTCTGCCTGTCTTGATGTATCCATTTTAGGAAACTGGTGAAGGGAGTGAGTGTAGTTTCCAATCTCCTTATGTTATGTAATCTGAATACTGGCAGGGAGGGATTTGGGGTAATCCAGTCTGTTTACCAAACCTAGACAAAGATCCCTCACAGAAGAGCTCTATGATGATCAGCCTACACAGGTGGGACTTTATTGTGAAAAGTTCTGTTGTTACAACAACATTTTGAATCTTTCTTTAAAGCTATTTTTATGGCTTGCCTAGAAAGGGCTGGGCAGGGGAGGAGGAAGAGAAAAGGAAGCCATCAGCTCTTCATATTCTTTTGTTTGAGCCAGAGAAGTCAGGACTTCCAATTAGGATAATTTTAGTGGCCAGAAACTCAGACAAAGGCCAGTCCAATTGCCTCCAGTGCAGGGAAGTCTCTTTTGGCTTTATAGAAAACCTGGCAATTTTTCAAGTGAAACCAATTTTTGTCATTTGTTTTCCTGCCAAAATTGCCTGGGTCTGACAGTAGTGTTTCAGTTATGATAGCAGCTTCTGCCTTTGAGATCATAGCATGCAAGGCTAAATTATATATTTTTTCTTAATTAAGCCTTTAAAAAAAAAAATCAAAAACACCTGTGTTAGTAAAACCATTAAAATAGTAATGTTGCCCCAAGTAACTTACCTATTTTGGAATCCTCTTCCCCTGGTACCACACACTTTTTTGTGTGTGTGTTTTGCTTTATGTTTTGAATTCGGGGGGAAGATTTTTTTTAAGTAGCATCTATGATATTTTCTTGGTCATTGTTATGTTTCCTAATTGGTTTTGACATATAATTACGATCTGGAGGCTCTTTTATTCTCTTTTGGGGGGTCATGCTGTGTGGCACAGTTAGCAGTGGGAGGATGTTGATTTTAGACCCCAGATTGCTACATGCTGGGATACAAGATTATAAAATGAACCTTAAGTTTCTGACAGATAGGCCTCCATAGCTCAAAATAATCTTGCACTTAAATTAAATTTTCAGATGAGCTATAATTTGGTACTTTTGGCAAATGCTTGACAGGCTCACTGAAATGCAAAACAATAGTGATTACATCTCATATAAACTCTAAATCTTACCTATTTTTAAAGTATCACAATGTATTTTCTTAACAAGGTATCACTGTAAAGACACGGATAGTTCTTTGTGGTTTGTCTAATATACATTTCAACACATATAATTTTCAATTGATTTATAGCTGTGAATTGTATGGAATTAATACCAGCTCTTTGAGTTTAGAAGGATGGCTGATTGGGTTGAATCCAGATTTTGTCATAATTAGAACAGAAACACTGGGTTCAATGAGACTTTAGTAAGTCATGTATATGAGAGCCAATGTAGTATAGTGGTTTGAGCATTGAACTATGACCCTGGAGACCATGGTTTGATTCCCCACTCAGCCATGGAAACCCACATTCTCAGCCCCAGAATACTGCATGATAGGTTCACCTTAGTGTTGCCATAAGTTGGAAAAGACTAGAAGGCACACAGTAACAACCATCCATCTGTATAGTTAAGGTTTCTATCTACATCTATCTATTCATAAGGTATCTACATCTATCTACTTACCTGAGCTCACAGTGAGGGAGCAGAACATTCTTCACTATCTATGTAAGTGTCTGCACTACTTGGGAGGAGTAGAAGGACCAACACTATACATAACTTCAAAGAAATATTAAAGAAAGCATCCTTCTCAGTTTTAAGAGCCAAATGAAGCAGCCTTGATGCTACAAATGTGTTATGTAAATACAAATACAAAAAGATAGAGGTGGAAGGGGAAATATTTTATGAAAAAGTGGTATGTTACAGAATTGTACTATCATGGAGTTCTAAAGGAACCTAAGGGCAACCTCCTCCCATTCAAAAATCTACTGCAAAATACCCCTGAGAAGTCTAATGTTACCCTGTTTACTGGGGGTCCCAGGGAGGGACACCTAAATAACCAAACAACAACACAACTTTGGGGAAAATTAGCTGGAGCACTCACTAAAGCTAGCGAGAGGCAGGGTAACTTAGCAGGATCTTGCAACCCAGCGTCTACGGGGTCAGGTCAGTCAAGCAGCCAGACGGGTTAAAATAATAAAAATGAAGTTTATTAAGTACATACAAATATTAAAGACACCACAGTCACACAGATAACTAAGGAATGAGAGATTGACTTGGAATAGGGATTTTCAGAGGGAAATGGGTGATACGACACCTGTCTCGTAGTCCTGGACCTTGAGAGCGGAGTTGGGGTGCGATGAAGAAGCTCAGCATGTGGGGCTGAGGGGAAGCTCACTGGGCAAAGCGGCAGCAAGACAGTCTGGAACTCGGGAGCGATCCTGGGTTGAGCAGTCTCAGTTACTGGAACTGAGGGGAAGGCTTGCCAAGCAGGGCGGTGGCAAGGCGGGATGAAACTCAGGAGTGATCCAAAGAAGGTCTCGGAATCAAGGGTTTTTATAGGGTGAATTGTGACTGCAGGCAATACCTTACTCGGTGAGAACAATGCATTTTGGGTGTGGGACAAAGCTTTGGAAAGGTCAGAATTTAGCATGATTGAATCAGAGCCGAATTAACAATATGTAGCCAGTATGCAAATGAGGAGTGCTTAGTACAGCTTTGTCAGATTGCTTGCTCAGGGCAGGGAGCCTTTGTTAGCATCGCTCATATGCAATGCGGTGTTTGCTGGAGAGGTCCCCGAAGCAATGAACCACCTGTATCTGGCCTGCCTGGGTGGAGAATGGAATGTTCAGCAATTATTGGCCATGCCTGTCTATGTGCTTCTCCAGTGGCCTCACAAACACGTGGGGTGGGGTGGCAGAGGAAAGCCGAATTGTTTGATATCAAAGCGATATCGAGTGCTATCTCCGGGTAGGCCTAGACCGCAGTAACACTAATCTCTGCTTAAAAATAGAAAGCTCACATAAAGATTTTTTCTTTCCTTAATCATGACTGGTACAGAAGCAAGATGAGTTGAAAGTTTTACTTTAGAGAGTCAGACTGAGTGAATATGATCAATAAATATAAGTTTGAATCTCTCTTTTTCCTCTTTTCTATATTAGCAGATTCATATAGTTTTCCTAGTTTCCTAGGCTGTGAAACCTCCCATGGCATCACACATAAAAGTAACTTTTAAGGGTTGTACATCATTTGTCATATGCTGCAGAATTTCATCCTCATTCTGCAGAGAAGCAGTGGTTCATTCCATCAGGGCTCTAGTTTTTATTAAAGTCTGATCATAAGTTCTGTGTCATCTGGCCTTGTTTGTTTGTCTCTTCTACTCAGTTGCTGGTTCATGAAATACATTTTAGCAATCTTATCAGTGTCTCTGGAGCTTCGGTTGCTGAAAATGGAGAGAAAAGCAAAAGCTTCAGCAAAAGCTTCAGCTTGATGACATGCCTGCCTTCTGAGTGGTCTATGTAACTCTAAAGATTGGCAATTCCTACTTCCTAGGTCAGAGCCTTCGAAATGGTGTGCCGCAACACGTTAGTGTGTTGGCTGAAGTGTTTAGGCATGTCACCTACAATCTTGGAAATGTGTATTATTATTTAGAAATCATATATTTTTAAAAATATGAAAGGTTTTCATGAGATACGTTGTGTACCCAGTCACATAGGGACATGGGGGGGAGGGGATGATTCGCCCTGGGGGGCAATGTTTCTGGGGTGTCTCAGCCTGTAGGCATGCCCCCATGTGCCCTGGCAATGGCTCCATGCACCACAGCCATGCCCCCACACACAGTGACTGTGCTTCTTGCACCATAGCCCCTCCTCCTCCTCCCTCCCCCACACTCCAAGCTCCGCTACTGTGTGTACCCATACATTTCATTATTACAGTTTATGTATTTGTCCATATCTCTTATAATGGGGTTACTTTAACCTCCAGTTTGCTAGTAAAACTGAATTACTGTGTCCTGAAATGATGCATGTCTAAAAAGTGTGTCACCAACATGAAAAGTTTGGAAAGCTCTGTCCTAGGTGATCTATCATTTACTATAGTAATGGAGAAATTGGAAAAGGGCATTACTCAGTGATAGAGCCCATTGTCTGAATGCAGAAATCTCCAGGTTTAATCCTCAAGATTATTTCCACTTCCAGTGAGAAAGAACAATTTCTGATAACCTGGGGAACTGCTGTTGGCCAACATGAGTAGCATTCACCTAAATAAGACCACAAGCTTGTGAATGCTTTTTTTTATTATTATTACAGCCCCCAGAATCTGGAAGAGTTTTGGGAGTTATAGTTTCAAGAAGTAAGCTTTCCAAAGTACTAGATAAACCAATTACCTGATTTATACTAATTTATACTAATTAGATTTATACTAATTAGAACTCATTATATTCATGCCATTAATTTTTACAGTGGTTTCTTTTCTTAAATTTCTTCCTTTTATGTGCATATATTAACAATATAGAATATTTAAGAGTTAGAAAACAAGATAGTAGCCACTTCCTCTTTATAAAATGGAAACAAAAGCTATTTGGGACCTGGAAACAGGCTTTGTTAAGCCTTCAAATAGTAAATTTTGTCCATAAAATTCTGGAGTACTATTTGCCATTTTTTTTCCAGCTGAATTTTTCCCCTCAACATTGGAAAGTAGTCTACCAAGATCAGGGGAGGTGAAACCAGAGCTTGAACCCTCAGCAATCATCCAGCCACTTTCTAAAATGCTCCCAAGAAGCAGTCAACAACCTTTAAATTAGGAACACAGACCTACATGTGCTTCTGACTGTATGTTGTTGTTGTGTGCCTTCAAGTCATTTCTGACTTATGGCAATGCTAAGACAAACCTTTCTCAGGATTTTCTGGAGGCTGAGAGTGTGTAATGCACCCAAGGGTCATCCAGTGGGTTTCCATGGCTGAATGGGAAACTGAACCCTGGTCTCCAAGGTCATAGTCCAATGCTCAGACCACTAAACCATGCTGGCTCTGACTGTATATATGATCTTATATGTGATGTGGGAGCTACACCCAGAGTCCTGTGTAACTGTGCTAGTGCAGCTAGTTGTTGCAGGAGGGAAAAGACCATGGGTGAAAAGAGCTGGAAGAAAGTATGACACTGAAGAATGAAGTGACTTGGAGACAGCAGATTTTGTCCACCTCCCCCCATAACCAGGGAATAAAACACAGCCTTTTATATTGTGCACCAGCAAAATTCTGATTTATGTGTATACATCTGTACACATATGAAACAATTGCTACAACCCTCCGATTGACATATATTCTGCAAGTGCCCAAAATTCATATTCAGCTTCCAGTTTGTAGTTCCTGTGAACTACCCCTCAAACTTTCCATCTTCTCTTCAAATGTTTCTTTAAACTGTAACACACACACAATCTTATTACGGTAGTCTACCACAGATAATCTCCCAGGTCACCAGAGGGATCCAGTAACCTCACATTTCGGGACAGCTGGCTAGGAATCACTACCTGGAGTTGTCCCAAACTCAATACGTTGATCAAAATGTTATTTGTTAGTACTTTCTTTTGAGGCTGTCATTGCCCATTTATCCATTTTCACTGTAATAACATCTTCCTTTCTATCTTCTCCTCTGGGTCTCATTATCTAACTTGAAACTGGCAGGAATCCTGCTTTAATTGGTAGATCTTGGCTCTGTTTCCAGGGCACGGATACAATGATTCCAAGGTTAGGAAGTGATGCCCTTGCAGTTGACAGCCAGTATAGATTTTCGGCAGTCACTTTTGCATTGTCACCTTGTAGCTGGGTGTTTGCCCAGACTCTGGATTGGATAATGGCTGCCAAAGTCCCAGAGGCCAAGTTGCAGCCTTCTAGTGTGATCTGGAACACAAGCTGGTAGCTGTCACTCTGAACAGATACTAACTGCTTCCTGCTGGCCTCAAGAGAAGCATGCAGTCACCAATCGCAATAAGTGTATATGGCCAATTGGATAATTACAGAGAACATTAGATGTGCAGAACAAATCCAGATATGGGAATCCCATATGAACACAGGGCTTTTCAACAACTATTCAATAGTTTAATCTTTTTTTAAAGCAATACTAATTCTACAAATCTACCTGAAAGCAGAACATTTTTATTTTTCCTGGAGATTATTTTTATTGCTATTATTAATATTAAATACTACTGTTATAATTCAATATTCTCTATCAGCTATATTTAACCAAGTGATCTTTCCTGGGCCAACCACCCCAAACCTGACAGACATGTCCTTCCTCCATATTCTGTTTGCCAGCTAGGGCCATTTCCACCCTACACTGTTACAGTGCTATTATTCCATTTTCAGCCTCCTGTGGAATTCTAGGGTTTGTAGTTTACTGAGGGCAAAGAGCTCTCTGGCTGATAATTCTAAATGCCCCTCCCTAAGTTACAAACCCCAGGATTCCACAGTGTTACCTCAAAACCATGGGATCCTGTGAGGTCCTATATTAGAACCTGCAATTAAAATGTAAAAATGGGGAATTAATTAACTCAAATTAAGAACTTTGTAAGGCGGGGGGGATAACTTTGCTTATGAGGAACTGCTAAAGAGACCAGTCAGAAAACCTATAGTACAATTTAAGTGTGTTTTATTGGGGGAAATATACATCACACGCACAAATAGATACACACAAGCAATCACACAAGGCTAGCTGAAACGGAAGGAAGAAAAATTGATAGAAGGAATAGAAAAGAGATTTTGGGGGATATTTACCATCCAGAGACGAGTAAAGAAATGGTGATGTAGCTTGAGCTGATGCCCTTGCAAACCAACAAGGAGGTTCCCTGAAATCGAAGTGCTGTGTCAAGGACCCAAAATCAGGGTCCCTTTATACCCCAAAATGTTCCCTGGAGTTGTGACTTTAACAAAGGATTTCCAGGGTGAACAAAAGAGACAGGATGGATTAGTGGTTCTAATGTGTGGTGATGATTTTCAACAGGTGGATGGCAAAAGATTTTGATGGCAGTGTAATCAGAGATCAGGAAAAGGATCATAGGTGTGAGGTTGATACAATTATGGATTTGTTTGAAATCTTCCTGTTTTCCTGAAACAGTGCTATCAACCAAGCAAAAGCCCTTTGTTTGAAGTTTCCAACAAATGTATGTCAGATTAAGTTGGAAGCCAGTTTTATGGCTTGGTCTTCCATAGGATATGCAAACCACTGGCTCTTCTCAAATATGCCTTTTGTGTTCCTTGCATGAGCCGTTCCTAGCCATGCTCGGGGCACCTCTGACCTTTTTTTCCCAGTCAGTTCTTCACGTGGCTTTATAGTTATATGATTTCTATTTTATGCCAATTAACATATCTGACAATTAATATATCTTACCAATTACACTATTAGAGCAGTGGAGTTACAATAGGATTTGAAAGTGGAATATAGCATATATATATATAATATATATATAATATATAATATAGAATATATATAATTATATATAATATATATATATATATATATATAAATAATATTCTATATATATAATAGAATAGTAGCATATATATATATATATATATATATATATATATATATATATATAATAGTGTAGGGCAGAAATGGCCTAAGTGGACCTCCTTCTTCCCATGTAGCTGGTGCCTAGTAAAGTAGATTGGAGGGGAAGTTATGATTGTGGCAATTGTGTAGTAGTCATGAATATGGAACACTTATGGATGAGTAAATGAAGAAGAGGAGGAGAATGATTTATATTCCACCCTTCCTCATATGGTCTGAGGGCGACTAATATAAAATATAGTATACATTCCAAATATCTAAAATAATATATTACATAATGTTTCCTATACTTTTATATCTGCAATACAGACAAGCAGTGGTAGAACACCAATCAGACCCTTGCTTATTTCTCAGAAGCTTGTACAAGGTGTGGAAAAGCAATCCTACATCCTTTATGATAAGAGTGCTATTACTCAGTGCTGAGAGAAGGACACTTTGTGCGTGCTTAGAAACAGACCTGAATCTACCATGAGCTGCAAGCAGAGTAGAGTCATTGGATTTGCTGCATTCAACACTTGATCCAATTAGTGGGGCTATTCCATACATCTCAAGCCACATTGTCTTCGCTGCATGACTTCACACAGCCCAGGCTGAGCCCTGACTCAAATTAAGCCCTAGTTATCTCTTGGCTGGGTTTGCCAAGTAAAGAGTCTGATGAGTTTGTTGACTGTTGTATTATAAACTGAATCCACAGAGTTTATAAGCACAATAAACAGTCATGCTTCCTCCTTTTATCTCTATAATATATTTTGTTTTAATATTTACTACTGACTACTTTATTACAGGTTAGGAAGCTGGGAATTATTTGGCAGATAAAGAGGAGAGATGCTGCTGAACTCTAAATTACAAACCATGGAAAATAACTGTTATAATCAATTTGTGGGGCCTTATCTTCCCCCTGCTTTCTCCTAATAGAATATAATGGGTATTTCACACCGTGGCCTGCCTTATAACTTCACAGAGGCTAAAGAAAGATGTCTTGATATACATATGAATGTTTTATTTTTCAGGAGTTGGTTGTTTTTTTAAAGAAAAAAAAATCTGATGCTGTCAATATAATGTTGAGCAGCAATCACGGCATATTTTCTGGCATCTTTAACAAATAAGTGATCACCCTGGGGCTTTTAACGTCACTATTAACTTCATTCACTGGCTTCTAAGGTGATAGCTGTTACAAAAAAACTTTCATAAAAGCATCCTGAAATGTGCAACTATATAGTTTGGTAAAGGAAATCAACTATTCGGTTCTATATTTGTGCCCAGTAAAGTTTTGCATTTCTATCGATGCTTCAGCATAGCACCTCTCCTGAGAGACGTCAAGTCTAGCACTAGAGCTTGGGAAAATTTCCTGTTTGTTCTAATCCAATAAGGAAATAAATAAATAAATAAATAAATAAATAAATAAATAAATAAATATTTCTCAAGTATTATTTAGAACCCTACTCAGCTACTGGGCATGGCTAAATGCTTCTTCACTTCTGTGCAGTTTACCATAAAAGGGCCAGAGCAGGAATTGAAGCTGGGTGTTAAAGCATATGCTTAACATGCAAAAGGTGCCAGGGCATGAAGGCTGGTTGCTTTCATGTCACTGCAGTGGGTTATCCACTTCAATTTTTAGTCTGAACTTTAAAGGAGCTATGTTTGGTACTGGACCTATTTTGGTGATCATGGTTCAGCACCAGGGATAGCGTTGTGGTTTTTAACATCCAGCTGCTGCTGGTCCCAGTTTAAATCCCAGGGATCTCCAGTTGGATCAGGATCAGACCTCTGGGTGACGAGGAAGATCTCAGGGTCAAATCCTCAGAGCAGTAGGGAAGAATCCCAGGGTGAGAGCACTGCCTTGAGAAATGTGCATATATTGTCATGTCTCAGACAGCAATTAGCAGGCTGGAGGAGGAGAGTTATTACTCATGGTGAGGAGAGAGAGAGAATAGTCCAAGCTAAACGTCCAGAGTTCCAAAGTATCCCAATTCACAGGGGCAAACTAGAAGCATAGTCACAGCAGGCAAAGGTCCAAGGAGAGTCAGAGTTCAGGAAGCAAGATACTGGCACTAGGTTTCAACCACCAGGAAGATCAGCTGTCGGCCCTGGCAAGATAGGGCAGCTGTTTGTCTTTTACAGGTGATATTTTGTGATGTTGATGCAGGTACTCCTTACTTAGGACTTTTTTGTTATATAAATGTTATATAAATAAGGAAGGCAGACGGCGGTGGCTCAACCCCAGAAACAATGTATGTGTTTGCTAGCCCTTGCCTTTGTGTGTGCTATAGGTTTCCTGTTTGCCATCTGCCTGCTAACTCTGACCTTTGGACTGTCTGACCTTGCTGCCTGCTGGATTTCTGGCCTTTGGACCAACACTGCTAAGCTGTATCCATTTGCCTGCTGAATATCTTGGCACTCCTTTGCCTGACAATGGACAGCTGGTGCCTACAACATTAACTACCAAACAGGAAAGTGTGTGTGTGTGTGTGTATTTGAATGATTAGCTGTGAGCAACTGTGGTTCGTACTTACTGCTTGATACTTAATGACATCACTAGGGGCCATTGTTAAGTCTTAGGTTTGGGCCCTGGGACGTCAGGGCCTGGGATGTTGCTGAACTGGCAGCTCTAAACATCATCCTTGTAACATCATGAGGGCCTATTCCTTGTGATAACACAATGACTCATCCTTAGGTTTCTGGTTTTGTCCATGAATCTCCATGGGATAGTTTGTATCTGGCAAACTACTGGAAAGCCACAAAAACAACTTGGGGGGATCACATGCAGCCAGATGGTGGCACTGTACCCACTCCTGTTGTGTTTCTTAGAAATGGTTAAACTGGAGAGACAGGAACAATATTTAAAACCAATTAATTTTAACAACAACCTTGAGTAACTTTATTGGTTTACTAGTCCTGGGGAACCCATACACACACACACACACACACACACACACCACACACCCCATATCTAGTTTCATACTCCATGCCATGATATGTGAGCACAATGAGCCAATCTTTTTATTTGCTTCCTTTAAATGCTATGGCTGTGTATCTAAGTAGAATTTTATTAGATTGCTTTTATGTTCTAATACAGACAGAGGCAGCAAATGCACAATAAAACGCTTAGGTTGCCTCTGAGAATTTGGAAGAACAGACTTTGGTTTTCTGTCAGAACTTCTTGCCGCTATCCATCTCTATGGATTGCTGCTTCTAGTGCACACAAGACCTAAATTGTGTTAGTTCTACAAACTGCAGAGGCTAAAGAAAATCGTTTGAATTCATCCCATATCCCCAAAACAGATTCTTAGGACACTGCTGGGGAGGGGAAAGCATTCTCCAGAATCAACTGGAAGTTTTTAGAGAGGGCAAGGAGATGGAGAAACTTGCTACTTATGATTATTTATCAAGAACTCTGTACATGTTTTTGGCCGTCTCTTTGAAAATGTCACTCGGAGAGGACGGAAGGAGGGACAGTGCTTTATGTTATAAAACTTTTAATCAACTTGCCAGCCAATTCTGTTGTCATAAATATGCTTCCTACACACTCCTTTTACATCTATTTGGGCAACAGGCAGAGCCTTTCAGGGGTCATATTTAACCAAAATGCCTCCACATGGCTGTTTCCAGCACATCAAAGGTGCCAGTCCCTTTGCTTTAGAAACACTGGCCATGATCCTAGTTATGAATGTGTAAGTAATTGTTGTCTCCTGGCTTGATCCTCCAATCTAGCTTAATAGCCAGCAGCCTCTGCGAGCAATGGAGTCCTTTCTGTTTGGGACCAATGCTCAGCAGGATGATATTTCCAGCCTCCTCCCACCAATAATCTGCAGTGAATTGAGGAAGCAAGACAGGGGTCTTGCTTCTGCTTATCTCAGCCTTGATCAGTGGCAAGAATCATCCAGCTCTGCTCCCATTGCTAGCAGAGCAAACCACAATCGCTTAGAGTGGCTCCCTGGAGACTAAGGTTTGATTACAGGGGCATTTATGATCACGGCTATTGTGAATACATAGTATAACTGCATATGGAGCAGTTACAGATCTGAAACTATGAAATCAAAGCTGTAATACAGGATGCCAGCCTCTGTTTCTGGCAGAAAAAGAGTGTGGAGAGAAGACAGCTTTTTGATCAACACATTTATTTATTTATTTATTTATTTATTTATTTATTTATGATGTTTATTAGTCACTCTTCTATTGAGGCTTTTAAAGCACTTTGTAATATCAAAGCATTAAATAAAAGAAGAGCATCTCAATAAAAGCCATACTAAAATAATCACAACAGAGCAGGATTTTTAACATGGTACAAAGTATCGGCACATTAACACATCTAATACTGCTTCAGCTAGGTGCGCCTACATATTCTATGGATGTCAACATCAAGAAAATGATTTTTTGGGGGAAAAAGTTTACATTAAAGTAGATACCTAGCCCACATTCATGTCCTATACATTCATCCTTTTTTCCTTTTTAACCTTTTTCTTTTCTTTTCTTTTCTTTTCTTTTCTTTATAATTATACTTTTGAAAACCAACTTTAAAACATTTAGAAGCTTGGACAGATTTGATCTTTTTGACTTAGTGCTGAAAAGAAGGTAAATTACACTGTGTTCCAGAAGTGGGATCTGTAATGTAAAAGGCCCCGTAAGATGTTAACTGCCATGTTTTGGAAGGCTCTGGAAGTAAATATGAGATAAATAAAGCCACAACAGTGCATGGTATTAAATCTTTTTGAGAATATCTGCATCCCATCTGCTTGCTAAAATCAGAAATCAGCTATTGAAATTATTTTTTCTGAGATGCTTTCAGGAGGGTCTGACTAAGCATTGACAGAATTTTTGCTGTGTTAAGGTAAACAAATGTAGTATGACCTAATTTGCATAGATTTTAGAAGCAGGAGGATGTTCAAGCTGGCTGAAAGATTTAACCATGAAAAAACCTTGAGGCAACAAGCTATGTACAATCTTGGATGCTGCAATGCTTCTGAAATTCATAACCTCCCTCTCTGCATAATTTTCTTTTTTCTTTTTCTTTTTTTTTTGTTATCAATGCGTGGTCACATAGGTTCTAAAGTGCAATAAGTCTAGAGACTTTTCTCAATATGTTAATAGTGATATACACCATGAACAGAAGGACAGATTAACAGTTGCTAGGCAACCATCCATGTATTTACTTGAGACATCTTACTGGCTTCAGCTTTAGACAACAGGTATATATGGACAAGTTGAGAGGTCTGCCTAAGTTGTGGCCCATACACATCATCAACTATTAGTTTAAATTAGCCTTCCTCAACCAGATGTCCTACAGATGGTTTAGATTTAAAACTATCATCATGTCCATCCTGAATAAAAAATGGCAGTGATGGCTTGAGATGATGGGGAGTCATAATCCATCAGGTCAGGCAAGGATGCAGTTTACCTGGTTAACTTGTACACTGATTGTGCTGATTGTATCATAAACAAAGCAGGATTAGACTCCAAGGAAGGAGGTGTGAAAATGTGGAAGAAGGAACACCAACAATTTAAGATATGCAGATGACACCATATTGCTAGTAGAATATAGCAAAGATTAAGGCCCTTTCCACACGTGAAGGAAAAAACGTCCTGAGACGTCCTGAAACAGAGCTTACCTGAAACCCGGTAAGTCTGTCACCACGTGGAGCAGCGCATTTTCGCTGCTCCACACTCCTCGGCGTCCCGCGGCGTCCTGCGGTGCCCAAAATGGTGGCTTACAACTGGCGGAGGCTCTCCACCATCCGGTGAAGCTCACCAGCCGGAAAGCCCGCCCCCGGCAGATCTGCAGGCACGCCCTTGCGCACGCCTGCAAATCCACACCGGGCGCTGCGACGGGGCTGCACGGGGCTGTACGATCATTCTTTTTAAAAACCACATGGCGCCGCCACTTCCGGTTGCCCTAGCGCGGATTGGGGTGTGAAATTACACTAAAGTAATCCGCCCCAATCCATTTTACGGTGTAGACGACCTCCATCAGAGGTTGCACTACACCATTTTAATACCCCCGTGTGGAAACGGCCTTGGAAGGACTACTGAAGAAAGTCAAGGAAGAAAGTGCAAAGTCAAGTTTACAGCTGAAGGTCAAAAACAAAAATGACCACAGATTATTGTTGCTGTTATGTGCCTTCAAGTCCTTTCTGACTTATGGCCACCCTTAGGTAAATATATCACAAAATTTCCTTGGAAAGATTTGTTCAGAGGGAGTTTGCTTTTGCCCTTCCCTCAGGCTGAGAGGCCATGTGGGTTTTCTAACCCTGTCATCCAGTGCTCATGACACTACACCATGCTGCCTCTCTATGGATGACTTACATAACTTTAAAGTAGACAATGGAGACACTGATGTAGTGAAATATTTGCTATACCTTGGCTCAGTCATTAATCAAAATGGAGAAGCAGTCAAGAAATCAGAAGACTAGGACTTTGAAGGGCAGCTATAGAGGACCTAGACAAGATCAGAAAGTACGACGAGATATGATTGAAAACTAAAGTTAGGATTGCCCATGCCATTGTTTTTCCAGTTTCTATGCATAGTTGTGAAAGTTGGATAGTGAAGAAAACTATAAGAAGAAAATCAACTTATTCAAAATGTGGTCCTGGAGAAGAGTTCTAGTGATACTTTGGACTAATAAAGAGACAAATGAATGGATCCTAGAGAAAATCAAGCCTGAACTCTGTCTAGAAACCAAGATGACTAAACTGAGGCTGTTGTACTTTGGCCATATCACAAGAAGGCTTGACACACTAGGAAAGCAAATAATGCTTGGTAAAATAGAAGGCAGTAAGAAAAGTGGAAGACCACATTACAGATGGCTAGACTCAGTCAAGGAAGACACATCTTTGAATCTGCAAGACCTGAGCAGGGCTGTTGATGGCAGGGTGACCAGGAAATCTCTCATTCATAGGTCATTTTCACACTAGGCTGTTATAGTGCTGCTATTCCACTTTCAACATCCTATGGGATCCTGGGGTTTGCAGGGGCCTCAAACCCGAGGATTCCATAGGATGTTGAAAGTGGAATAATAGCACTATAACAGCCTAGTGCAGAAATGGCCATCGAGTCTCCATAAGCTTAAGTCAGCTTGATAGCAGTTAACAACAAAGTGAATGCATGAGAATATTATAGTTTCTCTTACACTTGTGGCCAGAATGAATAACAATGGCTTTACCAACAAACAAGTGTCCAAGCTATAGCAGTTAATTCAACAACAATTTGTCAAATTTAGGGTCACTTGGGATTGGTTGAATTCATGACAATAACAATATTAACAATAACAACAAGATCTTGTTATGAAAGGCACTAGGTTGGGAAGGTTAATCTAAATCTACACTACCTATTAGCCATATAGTTGTTGTTTACATTCATATATTAATACTTTATCTTTTCCACAGAAGTAGGACTGAAGGCAGCTTAGAAACTTAAGACAGGTACAGATAAAAACATATAGATTAAAAACATAGCGAAAAGTAATTATCAAACTGTAATAGTACAGCACAACAGAAATTGTTTACAGTTATTGGCTAAAATTATTAAAATATCAAAGGATGCTCTAACTTTGTGATATATTCTGTATATCAAATGTTTTATATTTGATGTTTGTCTAGTAGCCAACAGCTACTTCCTAATGAGGAATGGATGTAGAGAAAATGATCATAGGGCCATAAGAGATGCACAGCAAACTTGTGAAAAGGCAGAAGAGGGGACATGAAATTTTTGAGTCAATGAGCCTTTGGGGCAAGCCAAAGAGAAGGGCAAAGCAAAAGATGAGAAGAGTAATCTAGCAAAGGTAGGAAGCTTATCTGAGGTACTGATGAACCTCAGTCACCTGTTTATATTACTGTAGGCCCACCTTTACTTGACCATTCTGGAGTCACTTGTTTTTGATTCACCTTGGGCACAATTTCTGCACAAACACTGGCAGTTGGTCTGTGAACCACTACATGAAATTTAAAAATAATAATGATCATCATAAGATTAAGTGTGTTGCACTATCTCTCACTGTTTTAAGTGGGCCAGTTTCTCTTTGACATTCACTTTTCTAGAATATCACATTCCCCAACTACTTTCTGAAAAAGCAAGGTCACCAAGGTAATTCAAAAGATTTTCTTCCTGTGATGCTTTATCTCAGTGACTTGCAGAAGTATCATGTCACATGAAGGCTAAGTAAAGATAAAGGATCACATGCTGTCTTAAAGAACTTCAAAGCATTTTGCATGAAATAAGAAGAGATTGCGGCATTTTGTGCCATTTTTCATGTATATATATTCTTATTTTCATTACCCAACAGCTCCTGAAAATGCTGACAGAGTAAGAGATTGGGACTCCCTGTTCTGACACACCACTACCCCAACTTCAGTCTTTGCTACAATATGAAATCTATTTGATAGATAATCTAAGCTTTCTACAATGACACAAATTTAGGAAATAGTTCCTCCTGCAGGGTTCTTATTATATATGGCTGGAAATAACGTAAGTGATTGGAAAGTGAATGGAAAAAGAGGCAGGGACAAGATGTTTGGGAAAGTGTAAAAGGGCTATGGGAGGTGAGCTGAGAGGACCAATAAGAGCCAATATGTATGTTATTCTCTTCATGGGAGAAAATTTCACTATTAGGTCCTCCTGCCATTTAATTTTTTTAAAAAGATTGGGTATAGGAAATACATTTTATGAAAATAGTGTTATGCATCCAATTTTAGATGTTAACCAGTTTTTCAGTTTTAAATATTTGTGTTTTTGAAAAGGAAATTGGATACATAACAGCCTTCACCAATATGCTTGAAACAGAACAGAAAGCTATTTGTAGAAATATAAAGCGTATTGTTGTTTCCCCAAATCATTTCTAAATCTGTTAATTAGGAAAATAGTCTGTGCTCTGACTTAAGAAATTAACAATCTGTCTGGGTTTGTTTTAAATGCTCAGTAGCAAAAATGAATTGTGGTCAAAATCCAACATTGCATGAACAGATTTCAGCTCTTGCAGCTGGATCTCTACCTCCTCTCCTTCCAGTACAAACCCTACATGATCTCAGATTTGAGATACAGCTGTTCAATTAACCGCTATAGCTTGTACACATGTTCATTGCTTGTTGGTAAAGCCATTATTATCCCTGTTGGTTACAAGTATAAGAGGAACTATAGTATTCTCATGTGTTCACTTTGTTGTTGCTAACTGCCATCAAGTAGACTTTGACTTACGGGAGTCCTGTAAATGAGAATCATCCAAATCATCCTATCATCAACATCATCCTGCTTGCCTCTTGCAGATTCAGGGCTATGGCTTCCTTTTCTGTGTCTATCCATAATGCTTTCTTCCTCTTTTTCTAACTCATGTCTTCTCATGATAGGTCCAAAATATGACAGTTTCTGTTTAGTCATCTTGACTTTTGGGGAGAGTTCAGGCTTGATTTGCTCTGGGACCCATATACTTGTCCTTTTGATAGTCCACAGTAATCATAAAACTCTTTTCCAGCACCACATTTTGAATCTCTTCCTATCAGCATTCTTCACTGTCCTGTTTTCAGAGCCATAAAGAGAAATTTGAAATAAGATGGCATGGACAGTCCTAACCTTAGTATTCAATGATATATCTTTACACTTTCGAGTCTTGACCATTCCCACACTACACTCTTATAGTGCTATTATTCCACTATCAGCATCCTGTAGAATCCTGGGGTTTGCAGTTTAGGGAGGAGCATTTAGAATTCTCAGCCAGGCAGCTCTTTGGCACAAACTCCTTGAATTCCACAGGATGTCCAAAGTAGAATAATAGCACTATCACAGTGTATGGAGGAAATGGCCCTTGTCTAGTTCCTTTATAGTTGCCCTTCCAAGTCCTAATCTTCTTCTGATTTCTTAATTGCAGTCTCCATTTTGATTAACGACTAGGCCAAGGTATAGGAAATCTTTAAGCATATCAGTACATTTTCTGTCTACTTTAAATTTATGTACATGGTGGTCTGTGGTCATTATTTTTGCTTTCTTAATTTTCACCTATAAACCAGCATTTTGCATTTTCTGCTTTGACTTTCTTTAGTAATTGTTTCTAGTCTTTGCTATTTTCTGCTCGTAGTATGGTGTTATCTACATATCTTAAATAGTTGATATTCCTTTGTCCAATTTTCACATCTCCTTCCTCTAAGTCTAATTCTGCTTACATATGATATGTTCAGTGTACATAATAAGTACATAAGTACATAATGAGTGCATAAGTACATGGAAAGTACATAATAAACTTATAGTAGTCTTGTCTACTCTCTAGACAATTATTGTTATCAGGAGGTTGTGTTGGTATGCTCAGGGGAATGCTGACATTTCAAAAAGTGCAGCAAATAAAAACAAATAAAAAGGCAAGAGGCTATAGGTTGTTGTGGGCTTTCTGGGCTTTGAGGCCGTGTTCTGTTGGTATTTTCTCCTGATGTTTTGCCTGCATCTGTGGCTGGCATCTTAAGAAGATCTGAAGATGCCAGCCACAGATGCAGGTGAAACATCAGGAAAAAATACTAATAGAGCACGGCCTCAAAACCTGCAAAACCCACAACAACCTATGGATTCCGGTGTGAAAGCCTTCGATTTTACATCAGAGAAGGGGCTGTTTTCCCTTCCAAAAAGCAGCCCATTGAGGACTGGGCACGCTCATGGAATGCTGACTACTGGGAGGCCAAAATGGCAAACCCAATGTCATGGTGGGTGGAGTGGGAGGAACCCCACACTTAGTATTTTGTTATGGGCCTTAGTTCTATAATAATATTTCACAAACACTGATTTTGAAACATAACTATTCCTACTTTAAGGGGTGACACGGAAAAAATCAGCTTGCCCCAGTTTTATGGAAAGCTGGCCCAGACTCCCAAAACTAGAACTTGGATGTTACTTTGCTAGTTCTTGTTTTCTGGATCTTGCTGTTTCAGACAAAGGACAAAGAAAGCGGAATCTTGACCTAGGCTGCTAACCGATGCTTTCTTTTAATGTTAAATTCACTTTTATGGCCTTTTAAGAACTGACAGCACAACACAGAAGAAGAAGAAGGAAAAGCAAAGCCTAAAGAACTAGAGATGTGCTATAAGGCATAACACAGCAGGGGATATTGCAGGCTGATCAAGTGGCAGTTCAGTGAGTATGTGTGGAGAGACGCCATAGAAAAACAGAATGTAAGGCTGAGCAAAAGGCTCACTTTGATAAAAGTGAAAGAGAACAATTTTACAGCTCAAGAAAAATTACTTATTTCATTGATTCAAAAATAAAATAGCCTATTTGCTCTGCAATAAACAATCTGAAGCTTGAAAATACCAAAGTTCATATCTCTTTGGGCATCACTGAAGCCCCAGACTTGCTTCTGACAAGTGGCATGCCAAAACCAGTGTCTTCTAAGATATTCATTCATTGCTGTGGAGAGGGATAGATGAACGGACCACAGCTATTGTCTCATTTTAACCAAGGGTGGTTGATGGCTCCCGTTTCACTGATGATGATTGCATATCAGATTCAGTCTGAATTTTAAAGGAGCTATCCAAGGTGCTGAACTTTGTTGGGGATAGGGCTGAGTACAGAGTTTAGCTTTTCTAAAAAGGCTGGATTGAAACCTGGAATAGATTCACTTGTCCTTAACCATGTGTCAATCTATGTAAAGCACAGCAGAAATGACATTTGAATGTTCTTGTGGAATCTCATTGTTATATACTATGCTTTTATTGCTATTGAATAGAATCATTCATAAAAGTTACAGTTTTAGAACTCTGGTAGCGAGTGCTTTGCCGATATTTTTCTTTCCCAACAGGATGTGTTTACATTTTCAAGAATTTGTTCCATCATAAGCATGGTTTTAAATTTTGTTTTGCCGTCTTTCCATGATTCAGGCTAGCCAGCAGAATCCAATAAGGAGAAATCAATACACAATAAAGAGAGTAGAGGAAAGAGAAAATATTTCTAACAGTGAATGTCTAGGAGAAAATGTAGAAGAAAAGCAAGAAAAGGATGAATCCATGGAGTAAAAAAACAGCACTCTCTTAATAGAAACCGTAAGACTGTTGGGGATGAAAACTAATATAGTCACTTTTTCATGAGGACTTCTTGATTTCTCTTGGCATTTACAATTCAGCAATCTTTGAACTTCATGTAAAGTGTATCCAAGTCTACACCCTCATCCTGAATTTGCTATTGCATGATATTAACAATGGTAAGTAGGAAAGGTAAATATGTTGTTTGCTACAGAGACGGGGAATGTTAGTATTGATAAGTGCAACTGAGAAAATGTTATGCTTACTTTTCCTATCGATCGTGTATTCAATGACATAATTAGTATAAAAGGAAACAGCAAATAAATCCCAACACCAAATGATCACATATCATGTACTGAGTAAGCATGGCTAGGTCAGTTTACATGAAGATATTTCACTATCTCCAGTTTCTGCATTTTTGGGAGAAAAATTGTAAATCCAACCAATGGCAGAAATTATGCTCGTAGGTGTTTATATATTTTTTAGAGCAGCAGAGTGGTACATATCATCATATACTCTTGTAATAACAGTTATGTAGACACATTAGGATCTGTGTCTGGATACCAGTGATGGTATGGTTTGGATGGGCACTGTACCCAATTGGCATCATATTTAATTGGCAACACACTTTAATCGACACTGATATCAAAATCAAACCTGAAGGTGACTGGGAGGTCAAACCAACAGAGGGAAAATTCTGATTGTGAACATGAGAAAGAAAGGCTGACCAGTCTAAAACCCTCGCCAGGTACAACTGGATCATTTGTCAGGAAAATAGATGTTGTTCCTGTGGATAATAGGCTTAAGTAGAAGCTGGAGTTCCCAAATAATACAATTGTGAGAAGCTCACCAGGACACTGATTGACAGATAGCCGTCCCCTGCACATCTGGAGTCCTTCCTCTTTCCTCATAGCACCCAAATAGACAGCTATTACAACACACATTATATCTTTGTCATCCAAACACTGTGAACATTAATGGGTTGATAGTCCACTGTCTGTGCTACAACTCCCATTGTTCCGCACTTGGAACTGCACATATCTTCCACCACACAGACTATTTTTTGGGTACAAATACCTCTGATTCCAGGATGCCCAGCACAGTCTCTCAAAGGTCTACCTGTCACTCTGTCCATCTGACTCTCAAACAAGAACTGTCCTTAGGTCCTACCTAAGCCAAACCACATTTCAGCTCTTCACTACTCTTCTGGGTTGGGAATTATAACCCAAAAACCTCAGCCTCTTTATCCATACTTTTTCCTCCCTCATCCTTCGGTTAGCTCTTGTGTGAATGTTTGACTGTGTGTTTCTTGTGTGCATGCATGAATGAATTCCCCTCAATAAAACACATTTTTAGTTTATTTTTGAATCTCTGGCTGGTTCTTTCCTGTGTGTGCCCATAAACAGTGAATCTCTAAGTTATCCCTCTCTCGCATGCTTCCTCTTCGAGCTAATTAATTCCCCACTTTTGCACAGAGGTACTGGCTTCACAGGCTAGCCCTCGTGGCAACTACATTTTGGGGGTAACATACCAGACTATCAGAGGTATCAAAACAGGGAGATTTCTCTTTGGGCTTTGTAATCTTTGAACCAGGACTCCAGATGTGCTTAACAAAGAGATGGATTGGTCAGGAATGGGTTCCATTCTAACAATAGTTGTGTATTTTCTTTTTAATAGTTGTGTATTTTCTTTCTTTTTAGTTGATTATTATGCATATCTCTTTTGCCTCTTCCTTCTTCTTTGAATTATGATTATGATCCACCTCGGAGACTCAGGTTCCTGGATGTGGTTCTTTCATATGGGGTTTTAGGCTGGAATCCCATTGGTGCCTTATATTAGTGTAGCATCTTTTATGCTGGCATAGTGCTATTTTGGCAGCAATACATAGAAGCAGCAGGGGGAGGACATAGAAAGCTGTCTTCATCACCAGCAGGAGGTCCCCATCAGCTCCAGAGCAGTCTGGGATTAGGGGCATCTCCTGTGCTGCTCCCCATCATTGCTGTATGCATGACCATTTTATCCCAACACCACTGTTGCTGAGCTGTCATCACCACCTATGGCAACCTAGTTATGCCACACAACAGGACTGTGGCCTTAATGAACAGGAGCATACATCATACCTGTTCCACCTTTTGGTATTTTCACAGAAAAGCTTTACTCTCTTGGTTTAGCTATTATATTCTAGTTTTATGTCTTAACATAATTTGACCTACATAGCCAATTTATTAAAAATGACAGATTTACAAAAGGTTGTTCAAAAGATATGATACTGATGTGTTCATATTGGAGATGCGTCAATGAATGTGACTTCTTTTTGTACAAGTAGGCATCCTGTGTATAATCCAAACAAACAATTTAACCTCATGCATGCAGCCTATTATAAAGACCAATATTTGATCCACATTTGGCCGGTGTACAGGCTAATATCATTATTTGATCATTGCGCAGCACAGTGCATCTGCTATATATGCAGGGTTTCCATTCTAGGAACCACCACATAAAACAAAAATGGTGAAACATCCCATCCCATCATAGACAATGGACTCAACATGCAGACATTTAAGGCAGTGCAGGCACATGTCTGTCATGTCCATTGATTATAATGGGACATGATGCTTTGCGTTCACATATATGGAGGTTGTGCAAGAGGAGGTTTTAAAGTTGCACTTATTGCTTTAAAATCGTTTTGTTGTTTTAATGATTTCTATTAAATGGGCATTTATAAATAGACATGTAGCATCTTATCTAGCTATTCTATCACCATTATGATAGTGATCAAGCAGAAATAAAACCTGATGTGATCAAGGGTGCCAATAGTAAAAAGCCTGGAAAAGGACTGGGACTCAACCTTTTTCTGGAAGAGATAGTATCACCAAAAAAGTGAGTTTCATAGTCTAAGAGTGCACCTTGATTCTGTACTATCCCTGGACCCACAGGTGGCAGTGGCGGTGAGAATGCCATTTTACAACTGTATTTAGTGTACCAGCTATTATTTTTCAGAATTGCCTTGACTTGGCAACAGTCGTCCATGTCTTGTTTACATTGTGTCTTGACTACTATAATGCACACTGCATCAAGCTTCCCTTAAAGACTGAACAGAAGCTTCAGAAGATGCAAAATGAAAGACATAAGCTGCTATTTGGTGCAAGATATATTCAAGATACTGGCAGAACTTCACTAGCAACAGTTGTTTTCTGGGGTAATTCAGGGTGTAAATTTTGACTATTAAGAATACCTTCTTTTGATCTGATTCTGCACACGTTCTAAGCTTTGGGGAGCGACAGTCTTGAGAATAAGATCACCTGCAGCATGTCCATTTTCATGTGTCATGTTCTGCTGAATTCATGTTCTGCTGAATTCAGAGTTCAAGAAGATTTCCAATCAGGTTATGAAATTGGTCTGATCAACTTTCTGTAGATAATTTTGGCCTGCATTTCTTTTCTTGGCCTATATTCCCATCCCTAGTTTTAGGTACATATGCAATTAAGAACAGGAGCCATTTTAGAAATGTTTAAAATATTAGTTTCATTCCATGATACCAGAATACCTACAGGATAGCCATCTATGTCCTAGTCAGACTGATGAAAATACACTTGAGATAACTGTACTTTAGACTGCACCTAAACATCTGTGTGCAGATTCCAAAACAAATTGAAGCATTTGTCTCTTCCCCTTGTTAGCAAGCTGCATTGGGTTTAAACGCTGAGACAGGCAGCATTTGTTAAAATGATTATTCGTCTAGTGCTGGTTATGGTGTTTCAATAAAACTAGCACATTACTCAGTGAAAAGTAGGCTGCCAACATGATTTACCAGTTTACTGTATTAGGGTCTCTGCTCATTACTACCTGGTATGATAAAAGCGAAGATGGGTTTTATATATATATAAGTTTTGCAACAGTACAAAGCTCTAGCTTGTGATAAATGGTTATGTGTTCACTGCTGTCTATTCCTTATTGCACTGCTAGAGCTTGGGAAGCTTCTACCATCCCTCAAATTCTGGAGTTGGCCAATACCAATTACCATTTCCAAAACCCTAGAACAGGAAGTTTGTATTCCTCTAAGAGATCCCTTCAAAGAAAGCTTTAAGAGGTTATCCAGGCTGGCCAATGGACACTTTAATAAAGAATCTCCCCTCCAATGACATTCTTTCCCATCCTTGTGAGTACATATAGGAGGGTATGGGAATTTTAACTGTATGATGTATCAGTGGGGGTCATCTGATCCATATTATTCAGGTTGTATTTATTAACTGAGTTATTATCAAGATCAGCCTGGGTGCGGGAGGAAGAAGGCTGTAGTTCTGTGGAAGGAACAAATGGAGCTTTGTCCAAATATAGAGATCTTAGAAGAACACAGCCACTTCTCAAACTGTTAATTGCATTGTAGTCTTCTTAATGACACAATTATTTAAAAAATTATAATATTTATTGTTGCTGTGTATCTTCAAGTCATTTCCAACTTATGATGACCCTAAGGTGAACATATCACAGGGTTTTCTGGGGCTGAGAGTGTGTGACGTGACCAAGGTCACCCAGTGAATTTCCATGGCTAATTAGGGAATCTAATCCTGGCCTCCAAGGTCATAGTCTAATGCCCAGACCACTACACTATGCTGGCTCTGTAATATTTAAACCCCTTCCTATATCAAAAGATCAAGGTTCTTTTCTAATGTTATGTCATATAAGGTATACTTCAGGTTATGTTGTGGCACAGCTTGTCCAATGTGGCTTTGCATATTGGGAAAGTAGCAAGAGAGGAAGTCATAATTCCTAATTTTGCACATGTAGGACTGTGTGTAAAGCAAGAACTTATACAACACTTCCCCACTGTGAAATGTAGGCCAATTCATGTATCTCTTCACCACAGGGGGACATGTATGAATGCTTTCTTTGAATGTCAGCCACAGTCTTCAAAGAAAAAGTCTGAGTCACTCATACTTAATTTTTTTCAGCCACTCCTCATAGCATGCAGTGCCACAATTGGAAAGTTTTGTGGGTGAGCAGGGATTTGAATGTTGGCTACTCAAGCCGGAGCTTGGCTTAAAAGCTGTTTTAAAAACCTGGCTGTGTGTCTTTTATAGATAGAAATTCAACAAGAGTTTCTTCTTCTTCTTCACTTCATCTAGAAATCAGGCAAAGTATTTCAGCATCTCTGTATTTTTTTATTGCATCTCTGTATTTATTCATTCGATATGTTTTTAACAGCGGACATTATTCTGTTCATTTTAATACGTTAAATAAAAAGACAATTTTCTTTTGTCTTTTTGATGGATTTGTTTTAAAGCTTTTTACAAAGGATAGTTTAATTGCTTTTAATTAAAAGGATAGTTTAATTGCATTTTAACTTTTTTTTACTTCTATTTTTATAATAATGTGTTTTTGTATGTATTTGTTTTAATTTTTCTAACTCACTTTGATAAAATAAATGAAATTGTTGTGGTTGTTGTTAGAGGCATAGTCCTCATGACCCAGCTTCCATAATCACCAGAAATGTGCTAAAAATCTGTGCAATCAATTATAAGACAAAAGCATAAGAACTCAAAACTTAGGGCATTTAATTTAATTAAGTGTTAAAAAAAACAGAAGCATATAATCCAGAATATTAAATGTATTGTTAAGAACAGTTCTACCATTTATATAAAGGAAGGCAATTCAAAATAAATCAGTTTTTTTTAAAAAATAACATATTAGGGCCACCAACATGTCTGACAATGAAATTCACCTTTGTTGTTGTTCTTATTTGTTATGAAGTTGACTTTGAATTATGATGAGATAGAATGGAAGACCTGTAAAAGCCCCCATTATCAATTGCTCAGCCCTTGTACACTCAGGGGCTTGGTTCCTTAATTCTGTTAATCTACCTGTAATGCAATCTTTCTCTTTTCCTACTTTTTCTTTTCCTACTAAGCTATGTCAAAAGTATGACAGCCTGAATTTAATTATCTGGCTTGTAGTGATAGTTCAAGGCCCATTCTGCTCCACCCTCCCAACCCACCATCGGGACAGGAAAAGGACAAGACCTGGACCATGCTTATGCATGACCTCATCATGGTTCTGTCTTTCTCCCATCCCCAGACAGTGTATTCGTGCTGCAAATCATTGACAGGTTTTACCTGCCAAGGACTGGCAATCACACCACCATCTTGCCTTGTGCCTGCACTTAACGTTAACTGCGGAGGCCCTGGAAGTGCAATGGGTGTGCTTCCTGCCATAGTGCAGCCTGGGACAGTACCTGGCTGTGCTGCAGCAGGAAGAGGCAGTGCCAGCGCACTTCCTTCTGCAATGAGTGTGTTACCCCACTGGCATAACCTATGTTGGGGAATATAAATTTGATATCAAATATGCCCACCATGCCAGAGGGTTTGCCTGGATGGGCAGGTAGGCAAAGAGGTTGAACAACTGAAACAGGCCAAGACCAGAAAAATCCCTATACACATAGCCCAAGGAGACCTCAGGCAATACACATCTACATAGACAAAGGGTCCTCAGCCAAGAATAGCCAACTTGAGGGGATTAGCATGTTTTCCCCAGGTTGAGCAACTTTGACTTTGGAAAATCCTACAAGGCGAGGTCTATCTACATAAACCAATCATGCAACCCAGCATAAACCAATCATGCAAACTACCACGTTGCCATTGCGTGGCATTTCTTCCTTTGTTTTGGCCATTGTTCTTCCCAGGAGAGGGCCTGCCCTTGTGGTATGTTCTGCCCTATAAGTTGTCCTAGTTTTTGAGGGTCTCTTCAGAGAACTCCCCACCACGCTAGCAGACTGGCGCTCTGTTAGTTGAGTGATCCCCTCAGCCATTTCTTTGCTCAGCTCCATTCTTCTTGCTGCTTTCCAGACTGAAAACTTCAGGATAGGTGCAGTATCACTGCCTCTGCATTCCCTTTGCTATATCCTTTATCAATTTTTCACCTCTTTTCCTTCTCAATAGTCCTTGTGTATGTTTGCGTGAGTGCATGGTACTACATTCATTTAATAAAATTCATTTATTTGGTACATTTGTCTGGCCTTTTGCTTGGCCTGACCCCATAAAGTTGGGTAAAAGATCCTGCTAGGTTACCCTGCCCCCTTGTTTTGCTATTGCCAGTGCTCCGCTAATTTCCCCAACCTTTATAACTTGGAGCGAATCAAGGTGTCTCGCACGAGACCCCCAGAAGTCAGGGTAACAAGTGAGCCAGTGCAGAGGGGAGCGTTGGCGTCTATGCTTCCATCCCAGGAAAGTTGCTGCCAGGACGACACTGGATGACTGTGGACCTAGATAAGCTGCAGAAAGGGCCCAAGACTGATTTGAAGACATTGATAAACAGAGTCCAGAATCTTATTGAGGTCATGTCTTTGTAAGCAGACTTACATCTGTAGGGATTAGAACTGGGTAATAATGTCGGTATCCAGTAAAGGGCTGATGTTATATCACTATATAGGGGAGTCAGCAAAGTGACTAAGGTGCGTTGGGACTCATGCATCATGGGACACTGGCTAGGGAGTGCCAATGTGCATTGGGACACTGTTGCTCATGATGCATCTTTGTGGTTCACTAATAGGGTTTCTTAAAGCCTCTACTACATAGCTAAACATATGTATACAGTTACCCAGGATATACTGTGATAGAAGATTCCCACCGGAGACATTGAAGTATTTCTTAATACTCAGATGGGTTCATATAGGTGGAAATAGGTTTCACATAACCTTGTTCCAAACAATTTCAGGTGTGAAGGGATAAATCCAGCCCTTTAAACTGGAGAACACTTACTGTACAATCATAGATAGTGCTGAGTCAAGGAAAAACTCCATGTGGAAGACTAAAAACTTCTGGGGACTGCAAGGGAAACACATGAAGCAGATGACAAACCTTTCTTAGTGGTAAGTAATAGCATGAATAGGAGAAGGGGATTTGAATACCTGATCTCTTCTAGAAGTCTAATAGTGCAAAGAATGAAATGGTCTATACAATTTGGACTTGTCTTACTGGTAGCTTCATCTCTCTGAAAATCATAGAAGTTGACTGGCAATCATGCAGTTCATCCTGACCAATAAAGAAAAATGATCAAATGCAGAGAAAGTGATGAGAGGCTTAGGAGAAACTGGACAGTCACATTAGAATTTGTGTCTGAAAATAGAGCTTAATAGGATGCCTATCAAATATGTTAATTTTAAAACAAAAATAATAAAATAAAATACAAGCTAAATTTTTTTTTAGTAGAACCCCATGGTTAGAAATTCTGAAAGAACAAAAAGAGTTCAAGAGGGATGAGAAATCCTGAAATCTGAAAACTTGAAAGCAAAATTGAAAACTATTCTAACAAGAAGAAATTAGGAACGTTTATAGAACTCTGTATGGCTTCACAGGGAGCTGTCTGAAGAGTTGAGATTTGAAAGGCCATGTATAGGGAATAGAAGAAGAAACACAATAAAGTAACCTGATGGTGTTAGAAAACTGGATGCTCTAAAAGGGTTGTGCCTAAAAAGAACAAAAAGGGTTTCTTCAACTGTATGAGGAGCAAGAAGAGAATCAAGGAAAGCATCGGTCCACACTTCAGGGAAGATATGGGATCATTAGAGACAATAGGAAGAAGCAGAATTACTTGACTCCTATTTTGTTTGATATAAAAAAGGATAACCAGGAGAACCTAGGCCAAATGATGTAATGAGGGATTTGCAGCCAAGAATAAGTAACTAGAAGCTTAGAGAGCCACTAATACTTTAAATGAAGGCACTTGTGTGCTTTATTTCAAAGCCACCATCTGCAGTCTTTGAGAATTCCTGGAGAAAAGTGTGTTTCTGGAAACCTGGGTGTGGGCAAATGTCTATGTCTTCTAGAAATGAGGGAAGGAGTGGGGAGGTTCAGAAACTTATGGACCACTCAGTTCTTTGTCTGTTCCAGACAGAAATCACAACAGGTTATTAAAGTAGTTGGTCTGTCAGCATCTAGAAACATAATGTATGTCTTAACAAGAGTCAGCATTTGACAGAGCTTGGTACATCTTGGGAGTTCTGTGGACTTAGCATAATTTGATTCAGGAAAGCATGTGACAAGGTTTCCCATGATATCTATGTTGACCAAAAAAAAAAAAAAATCCATCTGGGCTGGATAGTACTTCTGTTAGAAGGACCCTTGGCTGTTGGAGAAACTGTACTTAACAAATGTTAAATGGAACACTTGCTCATGTTTGGTATCATCCAAGATCTAATCTACACAGGGGTGAAAATGCAGTTCTGTCTGGTTTCTAACCCTGTGTTGACACATGATGTTCAGTCACCTTGATCTATATTTCCTACAGATCTATACTTCCTACTGCTCTTGAGGCTTAAGGTCAGGGTGAAAAGGATTACATTTTAGCCTGATTCTTTCCTTTTAAGCTGGGATTTTTTTTAGTCCTTTTTATGTGTGATCTACACCTTAGTTTAGCTTCAGTTTTGAGCCTGCAATGTGGGAATGCCTTGGGTCACTTGAGTTGCCCTCCCCTCTGAACTGTCATTTTTAAAATATCCACCCCAGGATTACACCTCTGTTTCAACACAGTGTTTACTACCAAAAAGCGGGGGGGGGGAACAGGAAGAGAAGGGAAGGGAAGGGAAGTGAGAAAGGTGAGAATTCCCTCCATCTGTCTTCTACTTTCTTCATCTCCACTTGCAGGCAGCCAGAACCAGGCAAAGGCAAGAGGGGAGAAGAAACATGGGGCACTAGGCAGCCTTTTGTTCTGCTATGTGCTCCATGTGAGCAGAGCTGCTTAGCTTGACTGCTATTGCTCAGCTCCCATAGCCTAGAAGTAACCAGACTCCAATTACAAAGCGAAGTGGGGTGGCAAGAATAAGGGAGGATGAGCTGGATTGCTGGACAGGGAACAAATCAAAATTAACAGGAACTCAGAGTTGGGTGGGTGGGAGAGAAACTTTCAGCTGAAGTGGTTCCTCTCCTCCATCTCTCCTTTTTCTTTCCCTTTTGTTCAGTAAATTGCAATCTTCTGAGATTTTACCTGGAATTAAGTTCCACTGAAATCAGTGGGGCTTACTTCTGAGTAGCACATCTTGGATTATACTGAGCAAAGAGAGGCAAGCACAAAGTAGTTTTTTGAGGGGAGATAAGTCAGCCTTTAAAATACAAAGAAATCTGCAAATATGTACATCTATAAATATACACTATTAAAAACATTGACTGAGGTACCACATCATAGATGTAGTTGCAAATGTGTAACTATGTACTGCTTCCTAATCCAAATCCTCAAAACTACATTAACAGCCAGCAGAACCACATGGCTAAAAATTCTGGAATCAAACACACTCTAGTGCACAGAATTCTGAAAGTTAATGTTCAATTAAAATTTGAATTATACTTGTTGGGATTAGTAGAAGATAAACGAGAAAAGAATTACAGCAAGATATTATGATATATGACCTCCTCAGCATGATTAATTATATGCACAGAAGTAGAAGATAATCCAGTGAAGGAGAAATGGCTGATAAAACTATTGGACTTAGCTGAAATTGATAAACTGAGGACACTGACTAGAGAAAAATCAGTAGTGACTTTTATGAAAAATTGGGACCTGTTCATTTACTTTTTGCAAGAAAAAGTGTAAATAATTGTGGGATTTGACAATTAATATTTTTGGGTAAGTAGCAGCTGAAGCTTTTGAGTAGTATTTGTAATTAGAGAAGTTTTCTGTATATAGATTTACCTATAATGGGCCTTAGGAAGGCTTGAAATCACATTTTTAAAGAGTTTTATTGTTTGTAGTTACAGTCAGCCCTCCACATTCACGAGGGTTAGGGCTGCAAGTCCCCCACTAACATAGAAAAAATGGCAAATGTAGAAATGTGTGTGTATGTCTGTGAAAAGGGGGGGCAGGCATGGTGGGGAGAGTGAAACCAGGTCAGGGAAAGGAAAAGATGTGAGGGTGGGTCAGCGTGGTGGGCTACACTTTCACTTTTTCATCCATCTTCCTTCTTGGGTATGTGGCAGCATTGGGAGAGGGTTTGTGGTCCTGAGAATTTGGGTTGCAAGCTGTCCTTAGCTGGCTAGGCAACAACTGGTGGCTGAAGAAGGAGGACCAGAGGTGAGTTTTTACAGGGCTTCACAGCCTGATCTAAGCCACTGAGAGGGAAGGTTCCCTGGTAAAGAAGTGCTGGAGAGTGGGCAGGGATTGGAGAAACTTGCAAATAATCAAATCTGCAAAAGTCAAACCCACAAATCTGGGGGGCTGACTGTAGTTTTTATTATTTTGTATGCAGTATTTAATATTTTTGTGCATTTATATGTCTGTCTTTGTCTATTCTTTTTTTTAAAATGTCATTGTTGTAATTTGTTTTTCCCCCCAGTGTTCTTTGTTTCTTTCTGTTGTTTTGTTTGTATGTATTTTAAAATAACAACAACACCAGCGAGCAACCACACCAAGTGACAGAGGTTGGTATGTTCTGCTGGTGATGAGGATGCAGTAGGATGATGTTCCCAGCTCCCTCCCAACAGCAATCTGTGGTACAATGAGGAGTTGAGACAGGGCTCCTCTTTTTGATCGTTGTACTGCAGCTTGCTGGTGGGAGAGAGATTGGAAATGTCATTCTGTAGAACCCTGATAATCAGCAGAAAAGACCTTCATCGCTCCATGTGAGTTCTGGTTATTAAGGTAAGTTTGGGGCTATATTTGTGATCATGACAATAGCGCCACAGTTGTAAACATGAATGCCAAAAGAACTATGACTGCGTAAGTCTAGCTTACACATTCATAACTGCTCAACAGGATATCAGCCATTCCTTTATTAAGAGCATATATGCATATGTGAGGTTTTATTTTAAAAACGACAACTGCGGTTCATCTTCAGTTGATCTCATCAAGACAATACTCCATTTCATACAAATGAGGCACACCCATACATATTGGTACGCCCCCTTACTCTGATTTTGCTCTTTGGGGCATAATCATGTGACACATAAAATTAGTTCAGAACAGAACACCAACAACAATAATAACAACAACAAAAAGAGCTATTGTGACATGCTAAGGGCTGACCAAGATCAAAAATACACAGAAGCAACTTCAGAATAGGCTTAGAACATGCTGTCACGTAGCTCCGACCCTAGAGGATGGTCTCAAATGGAGTGCTTTAGGACTCTGTCTTAGGCCCTATACTGCTTCACATTTTTAAAAATGACCTAAATGAGGGCATAAAGTGTTTGCTTTATCAAATTTGCAGATTATATAAAACTTAAAGGGATAGCCAAGACCATAGATGAAAGACTCAAGATCCAAAATGATCGAGAAAAAGATGCATATACAATCTTTACATTTAGGATACAAAAATTTGAAGACAGAAGAACAGTATGGAGAAAAGTCATGGTAGGAGAACATGTGAAAAGGACTTTGTGAGTCAAACACTGGGAAATGAGCCAGCTCTGCAGGGCTGGGTTTTTTTTTAGTCTAATTTTTTTTTTTAACTGCATTTAAAAAAAAAAAAAAAGGCGGTATGGAGTTTACCAAAAGTAATAGCTGCGCTTTGTTCTGCAATATACAAGCCATATTTGAAGTTTTACCATTTTCAGTCCTGGGCACCACATTTTCAAAAGGATACTGACAGAAGAACAATCAGCATATTGAAGCATTTGGAAATGAAATTCTTTGAGGAATGTTTCAAAGAACTGGGTACATTAAGACAAAAGAAGAATGATTAAAGAGGGGGATAAAAGTGGTTTTCAAATATCTGAAGGCACTCGTATAGAAGATGGAGCTGACCTTGGTCCTAAATCTGCTGTCTAGACTAGTGCACAAATGGGTGGAAACCACAGAGAAGCAGATTTTAGAACAACATAAGGAAAGAAAAAACACTCCTAAGAGGAGTACACTGCATTCAGAATTGGAGAATTCTTTGCTAGATGAGAATGTATTTCAGAAGAATCTGGATGGCTAACTGACAGGGATGATGTAGCTGCATCCTGCACTAACTAGGAGTGGAGCTAGATGATTGACAAGGTACCTTCCATTTCTGTGATTTTACAACTGGACAGGTGCTTCCAGCCTAAAATCCAACACAACAAAGATAACAAAGGCAAGAGAAACTGAAACAAAATAAACAGGGAAAGAATATACAGTTAGTTCAGTTGCATGCAATTAAACATATTTACAATGGGCAATGGGGACTGTTGGCTCAGAACTTTTCAATTTCAACATATTTACTGTAAATATTTGAACATCACCATATTTGAATAACTCAGTGTTGCACACAGGTTTCAGTGTGGCATGAATCAAAGGAGAATATATTACAAAGCAATCTCTCAGTGTAATGCAACTATGCCAGCTTCATATTAGCACCTCTATACGTTATTCTCCAGGCCTCAATATATAGTTAACACTTTCATAAATTCATCACAAGAACCACAGGGGGTAGATGGCTGTTCTTCTCCCAATGTGTGCTTCCATCCTATGGATCTTGCACAGTTAGTCAGATTATAAATGTCATCCTAGGAGCATAAATATAAAAGGCTTCCCCTTGACGGAGTTTCTTGCTGACATATCTTCAGGATGAGCAATAGCCTCAATAAGATTTTCATCTAGCATAAATAAAAAGTGATTTTGGATTATTTATAACTGTTTGGCCAGATGAGAAATCAGGCAAAGTTTAGATCATCCCAAAGCTATAAAATATTTGCAGCAACAAAAACAAGAACAGCAACAACTTTATGTTAGCATCTGGATAATTCTCCAAACCATTTCTTCTGTTTGTGGGGGGTTTATATTATTTCAAACATAAAATCATAGAACCAGAAGGAATCTCAAGGAGCATCAAGACCGACTCACAACTGGTGCAGGAATGTTGGCAGCTTTCATAATAGGTGGCCGTCCAATCTCTAAGGAGAGCACACCATCTTCTGAGGTAGTCTGTTGCCAAATAACTCTTACTGTCAGGAAGTTCCTCCTAATGTTTATTCTGAATCTTTTTTTTCCTTGCAATTTAAATCCATTGCTTCAGGTCCTATTAGCTCAAGCACCAAAAAGCAAGCTCACTCCATCTTTTGGGTGACAACTTTTGATATCCTTTTAGATTGTCTGGCTAATACAGGACTTGAACACATTGCTTTGCAGTGGTTCTGATTGTTTTTGGTTCAGTGTTCCCAGAAGGCAGTGCTGTGGGCCATTCCGTCTTTGGGCCATTAGCTTGTAGGGTTCCACATAGGAGCAGTACTGTCCTCTTTGCTTTTCAATGTCTACATGAAGCCACTGGGAGAGGTTATCTGGAATTTTGGGGTTGGGTGTCATCAGTACTATATGTTGATGATACCCAGATCTATCTCTCCTTTGCAACTGATGCCAAGGAGGTTGGGATCATACTGAATCATCATCTAGATTCAGGAAAGGATTGGATCTGGGTGAATAGACTGAGCCTTAACCCAAACAAGATGGAAGTGCTGCTGATCAGTAGCAAAAGTAGCCTAAGATTGGGACCACGGTCTGTTCAGGATGGTGTTGCTCTCCCTCTGAAAGATCAGGTTTGTAGCTTGGGGATGCTGTTGGACCCAGCACTGTTCCTAGAAAGCCAGGTTGTTTCAGTGGCCAGAAGTTCCTTTGACCACTTTCTACTGGTGTTCCAGCTGTTCCCTTTCTTTTCATCTTTTGATACTATCTCTTGTTTCATTTTGGATTATATCATAGGGTTTTCATGGTAAAATATCTTCAAAAAGGGCTTACTGTGCCTCCTTTGCAGTACTAACAAGTGTTAGCTATGGTGCTGCTGCTATTGTCTCTGATAGAATCCACAGTGTCACTCCATACTAGTGCTGCCACCCAGTAGCTGCTTGGCATATTTAATCTGGCTCCTCTGCAAAAGCCTGTCTGACATGGGAGACCCTACTAGCAGCACTGCTGCCATCAGCATAGCCTCTTGCCTCTTAAGAGCATGCAGTCCAACCACCATATTCCATTAATGTCAATTTTTTTAAAAAAAAATGATGATTCTTCCCCTAGTGGGTCAATTACAGTTTTTGAAACAGAAATGTAACAAACAAAGAGCAAGGTGTTTTGCAATATTTCTTTTGGTAATTTTAAACTAGTAGTGTAAGCTAATGTCTGAAGGAGACAGTCAAAGATAGTGATCCGTCCGCTCAGCTTCCCCCTTGTGCCATTCTTAACACTTACTTCAGTGTAATTACTACAGTGTTACTGCTCATAGCACCTCATTTAAGTGTGTGTCAGCAGCACTTCCATTACAAAGTTCTATTTTCAGGGCCTAAAATCTTGGTTGTAGATACTTGCTCAAGGGGGAAAATGTGATACTGAAAGTTTCCTTGCCTTTGTTTTTGCATGGGGATAAACTATACTGTGAAATTCCAAAAGTCATATTACTGTTAGTAGCTTCACATTCATAAAGCTATTAATTAGGCCAACTGAAAGGCCACAAGAAATGTGTGTGAGATTTTGCAGTTTCCACACTCCTTCGGGAGGCAAGATCTTACAAAAGGCAGGTTAAATGTGGAGGAAGACAGAAGAAGGGAATGTTGAGTGGATGTTGAAGTCATGAGATCTACATGCAGTGTTTTGAATCAAAATAGGGGAGGACGCTCTGGTGGGTGATATGCAGAGTTTAGCTGACACCTGGACTGATTTCTAGGAAGGCTGGGATCAGGAAAAGCAGAAATGTTTGATTCTTGATGCATTTATTTCTGAATCTGCATTTATATATTTATGTATTTTTTGCTCCCATGGCCAGCTGTATCAGCTTATTATGGGGTCCAAATTAGCTGAAAATCAGAATCAGTTGTAACTTCTGGTTACAACTTCCAGATTCAGCTCAGCTCTTTTGGGGGTGTTTTGAGTGTGCTGGAGTGTGGATGTTTTAACTTTATCTACAGCTTCTGGATGCCTGCAGGAATGGCAATTTATCCGCTGGACATTTTTTCACTTCTGGAAAAAATACATATTTGGGAGCGCCTGGGCTTTGGGGGAGTAGTGTGGCATAGAAGTTTAAGTGTTAGATTAGAACTGTGGATAAGACCAGAATTTGAATCCCCACTCAAGCATGGAAACCCACTGGGTGATCCTGGGCAAGTCACACTCTCTCAGCCTCAGAGGGAGGCAGAAACAACCTTCCTCTAAACAAGTCTTGCCAAGAAAAGCCCCACAATATGTTTGCCTTAGGAGTGCTGTAAGTCAGAAACAACTTGAAAGGACACAACAACAATAACAAGACTTTGTGAGTTCCCAAAAAGCCTATAGGGCCCAGAAAAAGCCCTCTCAAATAGTTGGTAGAAAGTCCAAAAAAGAAAGTTACACAACACAGTGTCCAGTTAATGATAGAGAAGGTAATAGGGTCATCCCCTTTACTCTGTAATCTGGCTGGGCATGCAGGAAAGGCAAGCTATGTGAACTGACTGTTAAACAGCTTATATCTAAGGATTCTGGCTTAACTGATGGAGTGTGTTGCCTCCCAAAACTTGGGAGATATACTATTAATAATGTCATCTGATGTCACCTTCTCTTGCCCTGCAATTAACAGGTTATGGATCAGAGAAATTCAATGATCTCAAAGAAGTTTTAGAAAGGTACAAATAATACAAGAGTTACCACTGATTTTTGAACTTTTGCACCAGATTTACAAATTCAATAACTGAAATTAGAATAGAAGAAGCAAACAGTACCACCCATAATGTCTTACTATTTCTGATCCTGGCTGGAACTTCTGAGGGCTGAAGTCCAAATATGTGAAGGGCCAAAGTTTTCCCATTCTCATTCCATTTCACGGCATGTAGTGGACTACAATAATTTTTAAAGGGAGAATTATTAGAAAATTTCTATCGTAGCCTGTCTCTTCTCAGTTAGATGAGGTGCACAGCATAACCCTAGGGTTTAGCCAGTCACCTTTGATTTAATCACACTGCTTCACATAACTTATCTGCAGGTAGCAGGAGATAAATCACTCACAAGTTGATTCTTGGAAGTTCAAAAGCATTTTGAATAAGCTGCATATTTGTGCATGTTGAAGCTACCCTTAAGCAGCTTTAATTTGTGCAACCAGCACTTACTCAGCAATTCACTATAACTCTTATTGACCTTGACAGCTGTCACATTGCACATCCAGTTTTATGTTGCCAGAGGTGTCAATATTCAGGGGAAAAAATAAGCAGAACAAAGGTGCCATCTTATTTTCGGGTCAGAACCAAATGTGTGCTTCCAAAAACACTCAGCAGCTGTGATGAGGCAAGACTTTCCTCACTGGGGGTAGTGGGGAGAGACTGTTTTAAAGGATTTGGGATGCTTATAGGACAAAAGCATGTGTTAGATTGGTCTCTTCACAAGATTGTGAGCTGTTTGAAATCCCACATCTTTGTAACTGTACAAATGGAAAACCTTTACAGATATTGCAATCTCAAACCCTCCAACATTTCACAGATGAAAACCAGGACACACCTGACCAAGGAATATCCAAGTGACATCAAGATGGCAAAAGTTATTAATGAGAAATAACACACAAGCTAGGAGAGGCTGCAGCAGTTTGCTTTTCCTGAGCTACTGGGAAGGGCAAGATTCTGCCTCTCTTGTTCTCTCCTGCCTGCTGAGTTAATTGAGTGAAAACTACTTTTTCACTTTGAATTCAGTTTGCAGCCATTGAAGTGAGCTGAGGACAAAAGTGGGAAGAGGGAGGAAGAAAAGGAAACTGGAACATTTTCAAGGCAGCCAAAGAAGTGGTATAATAGAGAATTAATTGTTACTGCCCCTGACAAATTGGGACATTTGGAGGGTGTGTAATCTGGGGTGAAAGGGTGTACGTAGAGAAGAGAGCCCAGAAGGCTCAGAAAGCTAAAAGGTCCTGTATAGGGGAAAGCAGGAGTGGGTTGGTGTGTAGAGCTTGCGAAGGATAAAAACCTAGATAAAAAGAGAGGTTTGAGTTTGCATGAAAAGGTGCTGCCAACTAAAATACTTGTTGTCTGCCCAAACAGGATCCCTGTCTTCCTTGGAAAATGCCTGTCTGGCTGATCTGCAAGAGGGGTCCCTGCAAAGTGACATAGCAACACCAAGATTCAAATGTATACCCTAAGGATGCCCAAGCTACTGATCCCAGGAATCTGTAGGATGGAGCCATGGCAGTTGAAACAGTATGGACGTGCCAAGAACACTTCTCCATTCATTTGGTGGAAAGAGAAAGTGAAAGTGTATGAAAGGAAGCATTCAGTTTTGAATTAAACCTAAAAAACATGCTAGCAACTAAGTTTAGCCACTCACACATCACGAAAAAGGAGGATATTCATCACCAAAGAAAGGACCAAAGAAGACACTATTTGCATAATTACGCATATGATAATTTCAGTGTACAAGATGCAGAATTAGAACATTATTATAGTTTTAAAAGAATTACAATGTAACTCACTTAGGTACAAATGATAGTGATGAGTGGTATATTCATGCCACATAATTAAAGCACTTTGTTAGCTTAACTGCCTATAGAGCCCTGGGGCTTGTGCTTTGGTTGAGGGACTTGGAATTTTGCCGCCCTACCCGCGAAATAACGAGACCGCAGACAGAGCTTGGGTTGAACTAGGGCAATTTATTGATATGCCTAATTAACAAGGGGTGAACTTAAACTTGAACTTAAACTTGAACATGAACTTGAACTTGAACTTGCATTTTATGACCTGAGGAGAAAGGGGGGGTCTACAGCATCTTCGGACTAGGGTAAAGAGGCAGCTCCCGACCATCTCCCCTAGCCTGTTGAGCAAGATACCAGGCCCCAAAGTCAACCGCTGAAGTTGCATGATGACTTTTGGCCAGCCCTTGTCTGGAAGGTGAGCCCCAAGGCCCACCCCCCGCTGCGCAGCAAGTGGGGTGATCCCAGGGCCCTCCCCAAGGATAGGATTTACCTCCACCCCAAAAGGGGGGTGCCATAGGTACACGCCGAACCTTAACCCCCCCCCGCCGGCCTGCATGATTATATGTAAGCAGTGGCAACCTAATTAATCCCAAATTAAGACACCACCCTGTAATGCCAATTACCCCGCCCTAGGCGCAGTGTAGGGTAGGCGAAAAAAAAAACCCATATAGGGAGGGAAAAAATTCCTACCCGGCCCCGAAGCAACCAGCTATCTTACATTGAAACCATCGGGGGGGAGGGTGGGTCTCCTGGATCCAACGCGAATGGCCGACAGAGAGGCGGGGCAGGCTCTAAATACCAAGCCCAGTCTCCCTCCTCCCGTCAGCCCCTGCGACGCGATCTCACATCGCGAGAGGGTGGCAAAGGCCATCCCCCCCACCACCACCCGCGATGCTTGGGCAGCGTGGGATGAATTCTTCCAGTGAGCTCATGCTGTAGTTCAGGGGAGCAGACAGGAGAATCCTGTGTATCTTGACCACACTAAAAATCCTAAAATCCTGGAGGATGGTGCTATGGTGGCTAAGATGGTATAAAAGTGCTATAACTGTGCAATGTAGGTACAGACCAGGTGGTAATGTACCTACTGAGTCTGTTCTGCAGGTGTGGATGAGGCAATTTCAAGGTCCATGATCTCTTGCCTTATCATTCTTTTATCTTTGAATGAGATTTGGACTGGAAAATTTTTCATACTGTACCTTCAAAAGGAGCATTGTCCTTTGGCAGTCCTTCAAATGCAAGATTGTCCTTCACAAAAGAGGAAATGTGGCCATCGTACTAGCCATTTGGAGATCTTCAGTTTCTATGGAAACAGAGGGCTCAGGATGTATTGGTTTTAAGTTACATTTATTGGAGGTCAGTATGATGGAGAAGCAACAGATATAATGAGAGAAAATTGCCTGGTGAGGATTACCAGTTGGGAAGAAATATGAAAGTTCAGAGATGCTTCCAAGAGAGAGGTTATAAAACCTTGGGTGTCGCAAGGCACAGAGGGAGCCAAAGGGAATGATGGAGAGGTGCAGAGGTGTGATGTCTGCCTCACCTTTCCTAGGAAAGCTTGGTCATAGCCTGGACAAAGAGGTCCAGACTCCCAGCTTCCCATGACTATCCAAGACTCAGAATACTGTCTGTATTATGTGTAGAATAGGAATGTGCAGCTAGTCATGCCAGGGCTTATGTTAATCTTGGCTGAATATGACTTAGGCCGTTTCTGTAACTTTGTAACTACATCCTAAGTAATGCCTAAAGGAAGGTGCCTTCATGTATAAGATACCCTTTTGCTAACTTAAGATTGCTTGCTTAGAATAAAAGGTTTAATTTAATGATTTCTTATTTCCACTTTCCTCTTCATGTGCCTTTGATTGGTATGTGCATGTGTATAGGATTCTAATCTCCAACAGGAGGGGAAGGGAAAACCTCTGTGGAGGCAGAGGAGGAAAACTGCAAGTTGATCTCCTCAGTAGCTCTCACTAGGCTATTGAGTCACCTGGGATGGTGGCAGATAGATAGTCTACCTCAAGAGCAGGAGATGGTCAGCCTGTCACACCAGGTGTTTAAAAGTTCTCCTGTCTTTTGCATACTTGGTAATCTTTCATAATACTCTAAAGAATCTAGGTTGAATGCTAGGTCACCAAGGCAGTAAGAGAGACGTGTTCTTTGTTGTCCAGCATTTATATTTTAGATAAGTTTTAAAATAGCTCAGGTACCTGCTAAGCACTAATGTTTCATTTAGGCGGAGATATATCTCTAGCACATTACAGATTTATTCATACATTTATTGACACCACCTTCCAGTGTTGTGATACACGTGACAGTGCTAGAAGAATAACTTAACAAAACGCAGTATGATTCAGATCACAGTTCTTTATCCAATTACCTGGGAATAAGTCACATTGAATTGATAGACTTATTTCTAAGTAGATGTGCACATGAAAAGAGGTACATACAGATTCAGGGAGACCTGGTGGCGTGGTGGTTAAATGCTAGTACCGCAACCACAAGGTTGTGAGTTCGATCCTGCCAGGCTCCAAGGTTGACTCAGCCTTCCAATCCTTCCGCAGGTCGGTAAAATGAGTACCCAGCTTGTTGGGGGCAATTAGCTAAAATACATTGTAAACCGCTTAGATAACACTCAGTTGATAAGCGGTATAGAAATAAATGCTATTGCTATATTGCTATTTACAATTTGACAATTTGGAGTCAATGGGATTTAAGTTAGTAATGCTAGCTTCTTCCTGTTGTTGCTGTTGTCTTTATGCCTTCAAGTAGTTTCTGACTTATGGAGACCCTAAGGTGAAGCTATCCTGGAGTTTGCCTGGCAAGATTTGTTCAAAAGGGGTGTTCCATTGCTTTGCTCTGAAGCTAGAGAGTGTAACTTGCCCAAGCATAGCCAAAGGGTTTCCATTGCTGAATGGAGATTCAACCTCTGGTCTCCCAGAGTCCCAGACCAATAGTCAAATCACTACTACCCTGGCTGTTTGCTAACTTGTGGTGACTTAATATAGCACATGTCACTTAATAAGGAACCAACTCATATGTTGCTGCTAAGTATTGCCAAGAAGATGAACAGATAAAAAACTTATTAACACTAAACACAATAAACAATATCACTCAGACAAAGGTCAAAATAGATGAAACACAGACTCATGACAGGAAGGGCTGGCAAGAAGGGTAAGAAATGGAATCATGAAGAGGAATTTTTCATCTCCATTCTGTTAAGTCCCCCTCCCCCATATTAATACAATGTAATATGAGAGCCAGTATAATGCAGTGGTTTGAGCATTGGACTATGGCTTTGGAGAGCATGGTTCAAATTCCTGCTCAGCCATGGAAACACATTGGGTGACTTTTGGACATACTCTCAGCCTCAGAGGAAGTAATGCGAATCTTTCTGAATAAATGTTGCCAAGAAAACTGTTACTCCACTAGAAAAACCCTATCCCAGGGTCTACAATTTTGATATTAAACATGATTCCATGTGCCTGAGAGGTCACCCGGATGAGCATGTAGGCAGTCACAGTTGAACGACTGAAAACCAGGTCAGGCCAATAAAATCTCCAGTCACGTAGCCCCAGGAGACCTCAAGTTGGGCAAAACCACAATAAACAAAGGGTCCTCAGCCCCTGAGAAGCCGACTTGAGGGGATTAGCGTGTTTGCCCCAATTTGAGCAAATATCCTATCAAGCGAGGACCATTTACACGAAGTCACACCACAACTCAATGCAGCCAAAGATCCTGAGACTTTGGCAATACCTTGTAATCCCATCATGCAAAGGAAATTACCATTGTGGAGTTTTGTTCTCGCTGCAACACCCAATGTTCTCCCCGGGAAAGGATTAGCCCTCCAGGTACTTTTCCCCCTATAAATAGTCCCAGTTTTTGAGTCCTTCTTTGGATCACACCCGGTCATCCCAGCAGACCGTTGCTCTGTCCACTGAGTAATCCCCTCAGCCCATTCTGTGCTGAGCCTCACTTCTCCCAGACCAAGGACTTCAGGAAAAGGTGCAGTATTACCCCAGCAACAACCCCTTCAATACTCCCCTATTTAATTTCCTCTCTTTTGCTTCTTAATAGGTCTTAAGTGAGTGTGTGAGTGATTGCATTGGTGCATGAGACTTTCATTCAATAAAATCATTTATTAGACATTTTCATTTGGTTTTTGGCTTGGCCTGAACCCGTAAAAACTGAGTAAAAAGACCCCGTTAGGTTACCCTGCCTCTCGCATTGCTATTGCTCGTGCTCTGGCTAGTTTCCATTCTCCATCACGTGGAGCACATTGAGGTGTCCCCCAAGAGACCCCAGAAATCAGGGTAACAAAATCCTACGATAGGAATGCTTTTGGTTGCCGTAAATTGGAAATGACTTGAAGGCAAGCAACTGCAGTACAGTGTAAATTTGAATGCTGAGTTTTATTAACATAATTTTAACCCCCCTTCTCAAAGTACATGTAATTAACATAAGTTTGTTAGTGTAAATGTAAAGTGGTGACTCTGATGTCATTATTTTGCTTTATTACCTTGTGGATCATTGTGGTCTTGTTTACAGTGAGTAAATGATTGCTTCTTTCACCTCTTCTCAGCTACTACCATCCAGAACCAGAGTTCAGTCATTATGCACCAGAATGACTAGATATGTCAAGAGAGTGGTGCTTGAGTTTTTCTCTAAGACTAATGGTTCGTGTTATGGAAAAAAAAACATGTGGTAATAAAAGTTGTTCTCTGTAAGCATGAAAGAGAGAATCTGCCTTAAATTGAAAGAGGTCTTTTTCAGTGAATTAGTTTCACTTTTCCACCATTTTTTAAAATATCGTCACTTAATATTACAAAAACTTCCCTTTTCTTAACAGTACCATGGGAGAAGCGCTGAACTACTGAAGAAAAATTGAAATCAACACAATACATCTCTGCCATGACTACCATGCACAAACATTTTTAAAAGATAGGAGAGATCTTTGACAGGAATAGTTTTAGTTAGATAGATGTGATCCCATTGAGGACTGTAGTGATAGAATAAACAGTATTGCAAGATATCAACGTAAGTCACAAAAACTGTACTTAAATTCAAGCAGTATTCCACTGGGGAGCAAGTATTCTTCATCAATCCAACTTAAACTCTGTGAATCCAAGAAATCCAAAACACAGCCTTTGAAAACATGGGGCTTGGTCCTTCCTAGTTGATTACTGCATAGGAGACGGATGGGGAATCTATTGCCCTGTTGCATGCTGGACTGGAAGTTACTGTACTTTCCTGTTCTTCATTCCTGTGGCACTCTAGTTGTGGAATGCCTGACCTGTGAAGGCCTGATTGGCCCCAGCATGATCTCATTTTGGTACAGAGTGAAGACTTAGCTCTTTACCAAAGCTCTTGGAATCCAGGGCTTAGTCACACTTTGCAGTTGTAGCATTGTAATTCCACTTTAACTCCCATGGTTTGGTCCTATGGAATCCTGAGCCTGGCAATTTAGAGAGGGGGATTTAGAATAATGAGCAAGAGAATTTCAGTTCCTTGCTAAACTACCAATCCCAGGATTCCATAGGATGTAGCTATGGCAGTTGAAGTGGAATAATAATGCTAAAATGGAGCAGTATGAATGGACCCACGGTGATCATGTCTTAAGTAGGTTGGGCTTCTGCTTTAATATACATTATGCATACTGGTTTTTCTTATTGAGTTTTTTTTTTACATTTTTATAAATTGTTTTAAATTGTATAAGGTTGTTTTACTATCTCTGCTTAACCCAGGGTCTTCAGTTATCATGTAGAAGAGAAATATTTTAATAAAAAAATTATTTATTAAATCCTTCACCATTTGCTATGCTGGCTAAGGCTGATAGGAGTGGCAGTCCAGTGGCATCTGGAGAGCCATACATTCCACACCCTGACAACTGCAATTTATTTCAAGAGAGTTAAGCCTGTATTCAACCCCTACCCTCCAATATTTTAAATCAATGAGATGTTAAATAGTGTTTAACTTCATTTGGACCAGATCTATTTTTACTTGGAAAATCTAGCCTTCAGCAGTTTCCACCCTAGGATGTAATTAGCCAGGGAACACTTTTTAAAATGCTAACGGCAAGAAATGAAGTATCATAGAACTAATTCTGAAAATAACTGAAAATCCAAAAACAATGTAGAAATTATACAGTCCTTCTTCCACATTTGCACATTTGACCTTCACAAATTTGATTATTCATGAGGCATGTGCTTGCCTCCCTCCATTCTCCTCCCCCCATTCCCTTGCATTCCTCACCCCAGGCTCTCAAGGCTTTTGCTTCAAATGGATATTTTTTTTTCCTTTTGGGTGAGCAAATTCCCTTCCACTGCTGGAGGTGTGTTTTCTCTGCCACCTGGCTGCACATTCTGCTATGTAATGACTGCTGATTGGTCACATGTTCTCTTTGTCCCTCCCCCTCCCCTCTGGGAGGAATCTCCTTTCTCAAGATGGTGACCAGAAATAGCTAGAATGCCACAACTTGGTGCTCCTCTCTTCTCTGTCTGAGGAGAAAGTATCAGTAAGCCTTTTACCTTGCCTTTTTTATTCCTCCTGGGATTGCCAGTGCTAGAAGCATGGGAATGAGAGAGGGGAGCTCAAGAGGGAAATGGGAGAGCGATCATGGGGGAAGGGAGTTATTCATGTTTTTTCCACTTTTATGAAGTTTCTCCACCCTGAACACTCACAGTGGCCCCTCCACATTTGTATTTCATTTTAAAAAATTACATGTGAGTGATACATTTGTGTTTGGCAGCATTCATATAAAATACTTGGGCCCCTAAGGTCAAATCAGCATCTTGGCATTGTTTACAAACTGAATGTATTATTTATTTATTTATTTATTTACTTATTCAAATAAATAAATAAAATTATATTTTATTTATTAAAATATTTGTAACCTGCTCTAATCCTGGGGATGTTAGTGTACACTGAAATCAGATTCAACAGTTTAAAACAATACAAAACAATAAAAATAATTTAATTATACACATATATAATTATATATAATTATATTTTAAATTTAATTATATGTGCAAATGTAATTTAAAAAAACACAATGGAATTTTCATTTTACACTTACTTGGTAATTATTTTATTTTATTGCATGATGTGGGAATCAGCTTTGTTCCCCTTTCCTTTCCTCTTTTGTTCCATTTTTGTCAAATGGAGGAGTCCACTCAGTACCAACAACATGTCTTAATACATGGCCAATTTCCTATTGGGAGGGAATAAAAAAAAGTGCTGTACTCAATATTTGTGATATAGATTCAGCTTTTCTGAGATTTTACCAGGAGAGTGTTTTCTTGCCTAAATGATGCAAACCTTGGCAGTTTTATGGTGACCTGTGTGACATGATCCATCTTGATTAGCATAGTTATTTTCTAGTCTTTTTCCAAAAGGTGAGGTAATCAATTTTAGGTCAAAACAGAGATGTCACATATGACAATGGCTGTCCAGCAGTGGTGACACCTGTCATCAAGAGTTACTGCGGCAGATGGCATTGTGCCCTGATTGTTAGTGCCAGGCCATTCTTGTGGATGGTTTTCCAAGTGTTGTCCCTCAGCAGAAGTTGACGCCACTCAGCCACTAATAACACAATCCCATATAGGTCAGCTTAGTAGAAAGGATGTATAGGATTGAACTGTAGCAGCTGACACCTCTACATGTATACTCTCTAAATTTGACTAGTTTCAGTGGGACCTACTTCAAAGTAGTCTCCTGTTTTGAAGCAAATACATTTGAGCCTTCAACTAAGGAAAGCCAGCTAGATCCTCAAGAGGAGAAAAAATAGGTGAAGGTTGCTGGGAAACTGCAAGTACAGACAGGGCACATGCAACTATATCTAGTTTTTCTTTGTAGATTCCTCTTTCTGAACTCATTTTTGCCCCTCAATGATATTGATTTTATCGACAATCATAAGTTAGCAGTTCCAGGGAATGGTAGTCAGAGTGGTGATCAGAAATAATCTTGGGTTTAAAATGCATAGGTGCCCACAGTCTTCTGATGCAGCTTTCATTGGCATAAAACTGTTTGTTGTCCTTTCAAGAAGAAACTGTCCTTAACCTTGTCATTGGTGGTCAATAAAAGCAGCTAAATATGTTTTGAGGTGAGAAAACCCCAGGAATACATGCTTGGTATGGAATCCTTCAGGACACCATGTAGCGGCTATTAAAAAGTCACTAGAGTAACTGTGAGGGGGGGGGACAGGAACCCACCATTTGCAAGTTCAGCTTTTCAAGGGACTTGTTAACCCAGTGGCATGTATTTCATCTTCCTACCTTAAAAAGCTGACTCTCATTGCCCTCAGATGATGGAATGCACATTTCCCTTTAACATTTGAAAACCAGAAAATTTAAAGCAGCATTTATAAGTTGACATGGACAAATGCTTGGGAACAAATCTCACTCAGAGGAGAGAAACTTACTTTTTAGTCAACTGTGCAACAGCAGATTGTACAGCAACGATTCCATCATTCCATATTGTGCAGGGGCTAAGAAAACTGCTGTCTCCCACCTGAGGCAGGGTTCTGAATGTAAAAACTGAATCTAAAATTAAACCCCATGAATCACAGCTATAATAGAAAGATGAAATAAGATGATCTCAGGTTCTTCTAGCTTTATTTTTATGTACTATGCTATACTGCCATGGCTATCACACTCCACACTGAATCTATATTCCCAGCGTCAGTGCTCTGAGAGTTGTGTGCTACCCTTTCAGAACATTATTGTATCCAGGTTGAGGCAACCATGCAAAGAATGTCTGACAACTAAACACACTGAAAACTGTGAGCAGTACTGAACAAGCCTGGCCTTAAATCTGTGGTGGCCTAGGCATAATATTAAAGTGGCCCTCTTCTTTCAATCCATACACATGCAAACAAAGCAAAGGAGGGCTTTGTTTCTTGTATACACATATTATTTTTACTGATGATAAGCACAGCAAATCATTGCTACAGAGTACATACTAGAGAGTTAAGTTCATTCTGCAGACATTCATCATGAACCAATCACCACAAAGGGAATATGTCAGCAGGGCTCTGAAGTTGAGGGTAGTTGTACCATGTGAAATAGTTTTCTTTGTGGATTCCTCCCTCTGAATTCTTTTCAATCCCCCACTCACATTGATTTTTATCTACTATGCTAAGCTAGCAGTTCCAGGGGTTGATGATCATAATTCTAGCACAGCGCACAGCTTGAGGAAAGAGATACGTTGAGAGGTTAATGCTTTCAGTTGTCTAATTGCACATTAACACCACTCTTTGCAAATGACAGTAAATGGGTTTTGCCCCTCCTTGTTGCATATCTCACTGAATAGCTCAATTATTTGGAGGAATTTTTGTTGCCATTATCGGCTAGAGACAAAGAATGAAGGAGAGGGAAACAAAGAGTGAGCAAAGCCACAAAATATTTCCTCCTCCTTGCCCAAGCTTCTCTTAGGATCTATAGTTCAACCTTGGAAAGATCTGGAGAAGGAGACTTGAATGCTTGCATTTTCTTTTTTCCAAGAGAAATTAGGCCAATAAAAAGTCACATTATCTACTTTGTGTCAAGAATTCTAGTGACAAACTGCAAGATAATTTTGAATCACATCCACCTAATTACAACCTCTTTACTTACACTAATGAGATAAATATTATGCTTAGATATCCTCTGTTTTGACAGCTGTAGATGAGTGCAAGCACTTAGCAGAACACATTAAAATTAAAGGAAAAGCTTGTTTTTAAAAAGGAGGATAGCAATGTATTGGATTACACAAAGCTACCTGCTTTCAAGATGATGTTTCCTTGCAGCTCTTTGACTCCATCCCAGGAAAGGTGCTGGAAGTCATTAGTTTGCAAAATGGAATATTTAAGCAGGCTCTATTAAACCAACATTGCCATTCAAATCCTGTGTCCAAGGAGGATAAAACCAATCTAATCGACATGCTCATATTAGTTTTGGTAACCAAGAAATTGTATTTGAGTCTCCTATGTATCTATATGTCATGGGCTCAATCCCATATGGTTAGAACAGGTAAGCAGCAATTTAAAGCTGAGTGTTGCAATTCCATTCAAATAGACCAACCTTGCTGCTTCCATGCTTGTGGATCAGAAGCCACACATTTGGGGTGGGGGTGGCCAGAGCCAACATCTCCCTGCCCCCTTTGCCTTCTCTCCTTTCTCTCTCACATACAGCCATTTTCCACATTGAGACAAACTCATTCCGTATGCACACAAATCACAACTCAGCACGTGGGGATAAAGAGGCTTAAAAGCTGCCTTGCTTAGCATGCTTTGATTAGGGTCATCACAAGTCCTGAGGTTTCTGAGCCAAATCTGATGGGCCTCAGTGATGTCATTAAGTGTTACACATTAAGTACCACCCAAAGCTCATCATTCAAACACCCCCTCACACATACATGCAAACAGAAATGCAAAGAACATATTTTTCTATTTGGAAAATAAGGAAATCATAGCTAAAGGGGGCTGTACTCAGACCAAGGGGAAATGAGGGATTTTTTCTTCTTCTCACAGTTCTCCCTCCACATTCACAGGTTTGACATTTACAATTTGATTATTCATGGTGTGGCATGCTTCCCCCATTCTCCCCCTCCCATTACCTTCTGTAGGGAGAAGATCTTGTCCCTGCGCTCTCCCCCACCCCCCAACAGTGATCCTGATGGGGCCTGGTGCAAGAGTGAAGTGAGGGGGCCATCTTCTCTGCCAAGCTCCCACGATCACACTGGGGGCAGGGGGCAGAGGGAAGTGGGGGGATGATCTCATCCCCCCCCCGCTCCCTGTGTCTGGAGTGGGTGGGATAGTGAATCTTGTCCCCCCTCTCTGCTCCTCTCTGCTGTTTTTTTATTTGCAGGTTTTTTTACTTTCATGGGGGTTCTGTGCACATATCCCCCACAAATGTGGAGGGCCTACTGTACTTAGGGAAACAGGATAAGAAACATTTAATCTAGTCTCCTTGCTTCTAACCAGAAGGTAGATGCAGAGCAGAATAGAGTATGAGCCATGGTGCCATACTGTTTGGGATGTAAAGTCCTGGAGACTCTTTCCAAGTGTAGTGGTAAATCATTTCTGTGTGCATATGTGCCTTCACGTTGCTTGTCAACCCATGGCAACCCCATTAATTTCATACAGTTAAGCCATGCAGATTGTAGCAAGCTACCGCTTTACCAGCTTAGATGGAGATTTCCATGCAGTCCTTTCCTCTTGCCTAGAGTTTAGCCTGCCAAAACTGGAGAATTTGCACCATCCTCTACTGCCTGGAGATGGCCCAGCAAAACTGGAGACTTCAGGCCAAACCTGGAGATCTGGCAACCAGTCCTCATTTCATGCTCCCATTTTGATAATTTTCTCACTCTTCAGATGATCAGTGCTGGAAACAGCTGAGGAGGGCCAATTGATATGGTTCTTCCCTGTCTCAGCTATTCTCAGTGTGTATTTGCTGGGCAGAGGCAAGGAAGCATGATTTAAATAGAGAGATAGCACACAAGAGAGCCATTGTGGTGCAGTGGCTTTAACACAAGACAATGATCCCAGACCCGGGTTCAATTCCCTGCTCAGCCATGGAAAACCGCTAGGGTGCATCATATGCTTTCAGCCCCAGAAAACCCTGTGATAGATTCACCTTAATGTTGCCATAAGTTGGAAATGACCTGAAGACACACAACAATAACAGCACACAAAAAGAAACTTTCCCAATGTGCTGTCCTCTCTATTCAAAGTTGTTTGCCAGTGTACTATATGCCAGTGTAAATCACACATCACCCTCTTCCCTGCTTCTCCAATTGGCACTTAGAACAGCTGAGGTATACCCTTACCGTTCTTTCCAGACAAGCCGTGAGCTCCCTCAGCCCACTAAACAGCTGGTGTCCAGAGGAGCATATATTCAGCGGCTGCTAGCATATTGTGATGGTGTTAGTAGAAATGGGAATCTGGATTTTATAAATGTAAAACTCAAATAATTGGTGCAAGAATTGCTCAAAACATAAATGAGATTTACAATGCGTTCCAGTATACATCTATAGCCTATTAAGTCCTTCTTTGTTTAATGAGCTTACTTCCAGGTAAGTGCATATTGCAGCCTTAGAATTTTACTTACTCCCATTCAAAATGTAAATCTCTCATCTTTGCTTCACAAAACAGAGGCCATTTCCGCACCAGACTGTTATAGCCGGCCAGCCTCTCCCAAAACTGCAAACCCCAGGATTCCATAGGATGTTGCAAGTGGAATAATAGCACTATAACAGTCTAGTGCTGAATTGGCCAGAGAAATCATGGTGCATTTATATGATCAGGGTTTCCAAGTAAGTATCACCATGGGATGCCATTTCTCTATACATTCATCCTAATTACTTGCCGCTATTAATGAACCATTAAGATCTGTGTACATGACATCCTCATCTAGCAGATGTTAGATGTGGTCCTCTTATACAGCTTTAATTACTTGTTTGTCATGGAGATAAAGAGAGGGAGATCAGAGGTCATGTTTTCCATGTTAGTGGGGGTAATGTACGTGCTGTCACCTTGCAGGGCAGTTTTGCAACAAGCAAGTTATGAACATGATAGAGGAGCAATAAATATAGGGCAGCCTGGTGGAGGATTATTGCTGGCGATGTCAAAGCTGGAGGAAGACATCAGACATCCCGAGACCTGCCTATTTATTTTAAAGGCCTCTGCTGGAGCTAAATTGGGGGTGGAGGAACAGATAAAATTGTCCCTGGACTTTTCTTTTTAAATGGAGGGGTGCTAAGAGGTCATGAGGGCTTGATAAATGACCTCAAGGAGCCACATGTAGACTCTGGGACCCACTTTTGCCACCTCTGTTCTAGGGCACTACAGAGGCAGCTTGAGTGCAAACAGGGATTTGACCCCAATTCTGTTTGCTTTCACATTGAGATATCTTTGATAATGCATGCAATGTATAGCTACCAGCTTTTATTTACTCCCCAATCTTTTTAAAAAAGTAATACTTTCTGTAATTGTAAATTATAAAGCATAAAATCAAACAAAATTAGCAATATTCCTTTCCCTGCTATTCTTCCCCCAAAAGCAATTAAGTTTACCTCAAAAAGTGAAAGAAAAAAATGGTGTAAAATTGATTCTTGCACAGACTTCTTACTACCATATAAATTATAACATTGCAATAACAGAGTCCACAGTAATACAGAACAGTCTACATTATTCAAATTAGTTGTCATTCTTCAAACTGCATTTTTTTTTTTTGCCATTCTACCTTACATTTATGTAGGATAGTAGTATCTTTTTTTTCCTCATTAACATATTGGATAAACGGCTGCCATATCAAATAAAATGCATCTGGTTTAACTTTTCCTTTACTCAATAAGATATTATGGGACAATTGTTGCATAATAGCTATGAACCATGGCCAGAATCCCGTGTGGGAGTTACCTCTTTGCAATCAGACTTACAAATGTGGGAATTAGAATTGATCAGTTTTGCAACATCTGTATGCAGTAGAGGGCTGCTGTTTCGTTACGAGGTTGCAGACTGAGAGAAGTGACCAATGTGCACCATGCACCAATGAACATCATACAATCATAGAGTTGGAAGAGACCACAGGAGCCATCCAATCCAACCCCCTCCCATGCAGGAACCCTCCCCCTCAAAGCACTCCCAATAGATGGCCATCTACCCTCTGCTTAAAAACCTCCAAAGAAGGAGACTCCACCACACTCCAAGGCAGCATATTCCACTGCAGGACAGCTCTGACCCTCAGGAAGTTCTTCCTGAGGTTCAGGTGGAATCTCTTTTGCTATAGTTTGAATCCATTGCTCTTTGTCTTAGTCTCTGGAGAAGCAGAAAACAAGCGCGCTCCCTCCTCAACATGACATCCCTTCAAATAAATATTTGAGCATATTTGAAATATTTGAATTTAAACATGGCTATCATATCCCCTCTTAACCTTCTCTTCTGCAGACTAAACATACCCAGCTCCCTAAGTCACTCCTCATAGGACATGGCTTCCAGACTTGTCACCATTTTGGTTGTCCTCTCCTGGACATGCTCCAGCTTGTCAATATCCTTCTTGAAATGCAGTGCCCAGAACTGGACACAGTATTCCAGATGAGATCTAACCAAAGCAGAATAGAATGGCACTATTACTTGCCTTGATCTAGACACCATACTCCTATTGATGCAACTAAGATTCATGTTGGCTTTCTGGGCTGCCACATCACACTGCTGACTCATGTTCAGCTTGTGATCTACCAAGACTCCTAGATCCCTTTCACACATACTGCTATCCAGCCATGTTTCCCCCATCCTATATTTGTGCATTACATTTTTTCTGCCTAAGTTTAGGACCTCACATTTCTCTCTGTTGAAATTCATTTTGTTAGCTCCAGTCTCCAATCTGTCAAGGTCATTTTGAATTTTGATCCTGTTCTTTGGGGTATTAGAAACCTCTCTCAATTTGGAGTCATCTGCAAATTTGGTCAGCATGCCCTCTAGTCCTTCATCCAAGTCATTGATGAAGATGTTGAGTAGCACTGGGCCCAGGACAGAACCCGGTGGCACCCCACTAGTCACTTCTCTCCAGGAAAAAGAGAAGCCATTGGTGAGCACCCTTTGGATTAGGTCTGTCAACCAATTACAAATTCACCTAATAGCAGCCCTGTCCAGCCCACATTTTACTAGCTTCTTTGCAAGAATGTCATGGGGAACTTTGTCAAAAGCCTTACTGAATTCAAGATATGCTACATCCACAACATTCATCTATTAAGGTTGTTAACTCGATTGTAAAAAGAAATAAGATTAGTCTGGCATGACTTGTTTGTGAGAAGCTCATGTTGATTTTTAGTGATCACAGCATTGCTTTCTAAATAATTACAAACTGACTGTTTAATGATCTGCTCTAGGATCTTTCCTGGTATTGATGTCAGGCTGACTGGGTGATAATTATTTGTGTCCTCTTTTTTACACTTTTTGAAAATGGGGACAACATTTGCCCTCCTCCAGTCTGCTGAGACTTCTCTTGTTCTCTAAGAGTTCTCAAAGATTATTGTGAGTGGTTCTGAAATTACTTCTGCCAGTTCTTTTAATATCCTTGGATGTAATTCATCTGGCCCTGGAGTCTTGAATTCATCTAGTTAAGCCACGTATTCCTGTACTACTTCTCTACCTATTCTGTGCTGCATTTCCCCCCTTCCTCACCTGCTCCCCACCCCCCAGGTTGAGTACTTCTATCCTTTTGGGAGAAAAAGTACATCACGAACTCTTTCTGGTGGCCCAATATGTATATTCATAATTCACTAACAGGGTTTCTTAGCCTCTCTGCCACCAAGCTAAGTGTATGTAAAGTTATGTTAATTAAAAGGGGCTATAGGATTCCAGAGACTTTTTATACCATATAGGTAGTAAATTGTAATAATCTTTCCACCCTTGAGCTACTACCAATTAAGCTGCTGCAATGCAAAATATCACAAGATTCTTATATAAAAGAACATTATTTCTTCTTCCGAAAGACCTAGTAGGCATAGCTTAGGATCCTTCACAACTGATATTTTCAGCTCTCCAGTCTTTGTTCAGTGTAATGGAAACCTTACATCCCTTTGTGGAATGTACGGTGAGATTTCACATTGAAGGCTATGGCTTCACCTCTGCCTTCTGTTCTTGGTGACTATGCAACTTGGTGTTAATGCTTTTTATATAAGCCACATGTGAGTTAGCAGACATTTAGAGGGTTATTGCACCCCTTTGAACATAGGCCATGCCTCCTGCAGCCAAGGGACTTGACTTTGCATGTACCAGTGATGGCAAAACCTGCAGTACACAATTAAGTAATTACATAATATAAAATCATTCCCTACCTTGTTCTTTCCTAGGTGCTTACTTTCCAAAGTCCTTTCTTTTATTGCCTGTAGTAGCTAAATCACCACGCTCCACCTCAATAGTGGCATGTGCAGCAGGCTGCTCTGATGTAACAATTGACCTTGCTCAATGGGACAGCAGTGTTTATATTTCAAGGAGTCTGTGGGTATACATCTGTTTTAAAGTAAGTTCTCCCATCACCAAAGGTAATGATTGGACAGACTAATGGCATGTTACCTAAGAAGATCTGTGAAATGCAGTTCTTATACATAGGGGTCAAGTTGTCCAGTTGAAGAAGATAATTCCCTGTTTTCAAACTATTGATATCAAGCGCAGACCCCTAACCTCTTCCTTACCCATTAGGGATGAGTCAGTATTTGGAACAATGATGGAAATGTTTGCTAGTTGCTTTTAGCTTTCATTAAAAGCCCTCAACACATAAGAACACCATTTGTGACTGTATCTCTTCAGAAGGACAGCAATTAGTCTTGTGGCACCCTATACACAAACAAGTTTTTATTTGGCATAAGCTTTGATGGACTCCAGCCCACTCGATCAGAAGCAAGTTCCTCTCTAGAGGGACGTTCCTGAGAAATGAAAACAAAAGTTATTGTTCCCTGAAACATTTTTTGTAAAAGAAACACTCTAATGTGTTTTAATACTTTTTAAGTGTCACAGATTGCTCTTCACTATTGACAATTGTTGTGTGTTGCCTATTTTAGAGACAAACCAGAAGACTTCAGTACCAGTAGGCTCTGCGGTAGAAGTAGAAGTAGAAAGGATTGAATTCCCTTTGGGGTCAAAACCAGGAGGAGAAACCAGGGCCAGTATCAGTTCTTTAGCAGCCAGAACGCTCCTGGACATATCCAGTAAGTTTTAGGTTTCCTTAAAGTTAAATGATATTCTATGTTCCAAGAGGCTGGTTGAAAATATCATGGTGTAGGGATTTTTACTGCTATGGCTTGAGGTGAAGTAATATAACCAAAGGGAAGCAGCTCTGCACCTTGGCAGTTCCTATCTCAGAGATATTTTATATGGACACTCTGTTTATTGCCCTGAGAGAGACCCAGACCAACAAATGCCATGTGGTCTTCACTGATATTACAATAACTAATTATTTCTGTTTAGCAAACATCAGCTTAACAAAGGATGATAGGTTAGCCTATGTTGCTGGATAAGGCTTGTGACCCCACGTAGAAATGTCCATGATGTAGGTGAATAATAACCAGAAGACATAAAATGATGGAATATAAGTAGGGTATGTCTTCACAGTGGCATATCTTCCAACTCTCCAAATTTGGCAGGGTTCGTCCTAATTAATCCTCTATTGTCCCACGTTTTCAGGTGCTTTCAAAATTTACCAGTCTCTCTCTCTTTTCCTCACAGCTTCCTCCTTCATTCTCAGCTGACTTCAATTGCTGCACACTCACTTCAAAGTGCAAAAGCAGTTTGCACTCAGTTTACTCAGCAAGGGGAAGAGGGGAAGGAGAGACCAGTGTTGCCTTTTCCAATAGGATCATGCAAAAGCAAACTGCTGCAGCCTGCCTTAGCTTGTATGTTCTTTCTCATCAATGACCTTTGCCCTCTTGATCACACTCTGATGTTGCTTGGCCATATGTCCCAGTTTTCCTCTGTGAAGTGCTATAGAATATGCAGTAGAAAGGTCACACATTAGGTTGCAAGGAAGGAAGGAAGGAAGGAGGTAGAAAAGGAGAAGAGGGAGGGGAGGGAGGGAGGGAGGGAGTGGACAGGAGAGGAAGGAAGGGAGATTTTGTCAGTAAAGGATACTTGTTAATCAGAACAATCTATTAAAAGAAAGTTTCAAAAAAAAAATTGCCTTAAAAACATTTTCTTGGTTGGACTATAATCCAGATATGTTACACCCAATGCTTACAAAAGTTGCAGTTTACAGCCTACTGGTATTTCTAAAGGCAGCACAAGGGAAAGTGCTAAAAATGGAGAGCTAGAAAAAGAATTTTTTTCCTGTTCAGTGAAGAGTTTATAAAATGTACACTCCAACCCAAGATATATTTTCTTACTTATTGGAGGGATTTGAGGAGTGGGTTAAAAATTATATTGCAGGCTTTAGGATAAAACAAAGGTTATTTTGAACCTTGAAATTTCAGGACATGGGATGTTCTTGCCTTGGCAACCTTAATTGTAAACAGAATCTTGTTTTGAGTGTGAATTTTGTCTTAATGGCCTTCTATAGGAAGGCAAGCATGGAGAGCAAGTATAGGAAGATAAAACTCCCAATTAAGTATGGCAAATCTTGATTTTTTTGCGATTCCCGGTGGGTGTCAAGAATAATGAAATCCTGTAGTTTCAGAACATTCAGGATTCCCCACCCACCCAACACACACACAATGACAGGAAACTGTCCAGCTTTCCTACAAAAGTTGTACAGTTTCCCCAGAAAACTATGTAGTATTCTAGAAGTTGTTCAGCTTTCAGCACATAAATGGAAACCCAGGCTTCTCTCCTTACAGAATGAAAATTGCATGTTCAAACCAGCAAAGGTTGCAACTTCAGTCAGCAGGAGTTTCTCTTCTTGCCACACAACATTTGGTTTGTGCAACATGCAAACCAGCAAAGGCAGTAAGTAAAAAGTGTGCAAGTGTAGGTTTTTACTCCTGCAGAGTTTTCAAAAATTGTATGTTTTTCTGGGAACAAAACAAAAAGTTCCTGTAAGTTGTGGGAACTTCTGATATGCCCCTTTCTTTTCTGTATAAGTTTCTTGAGGGATTGGGATCTCCAAATTTGACTCCATTTGGGCTAATTTTCATTCAATCTCTACTCCCTATCCATATCAAGGAGATCAGCATCCTCCACACACCTACCTGAGCCTTTCATGATTTCCAGTGCTGCTTTCTGATTTTATTGCAATCAATGTTCTGGCCTGTTTTGAGTTCATTTTTAATGTATTAATTTTGTTTTTATGGCTATTTTTATCTGAATTTTAGATGCTATTTTGAGCACCCATTTGGTGGCAGGGTAACCTATTAATACAAATATAAAAAAGATTATTTTTTTTTAAAAAAGAGCATATTTTATTATCTGCTACAGAAGAATGCCAATTATGAATGGCATATAGCACCACAATTCTTATTTTGTGGGAGTAGCACTTGCTTAAGCAAGTAATCTCGCTGATGTCAATGTGACTTCAGAGTGCTTCTCAACCTAACCAATTAGAATATTTATTGTGTCACGCCTCTGTGCTACAGGAGCTGGCTTCGCCTCATTTCATATGAATATTGCATTACTTCTTGGCTTGTCGGGAAGAAATTATTGCCCATCAGCTATAACTGTCTGCTGTTGCCAGTCTTGGGAAATAGCAAGCAATCTAACTCTTTACAAAAGGTGGACTGCAGCCATGTCACTAAGTAGCCCTTTCCTAAATGTCCTGTCGGCTCTTGAGATCTACCAGATTCATCAAAGATACAATAAAAACATGATATTTTTAAAAAATTGTTGCATCTATAATACATTTTTCCATTGAGTTCCCCAACAGAAAAAAATATTTTTACCCTTTGTCTAATGGAAAACAAATCCTGTGCATTATACGTACAAGATTAATGAGCCTCCACACTTATTTCTTAAGCACATTTTATAGGCAAGCAGTCACTTTGAGTCCAAGGAAAGTTTCCATTCTTTTTATTACACTTTTGCATTTGATTTTGTTTGGCAGCTTAAGGCAGCAACTTTACATAAAATGGGAGATTGGCTAAGATTGTATGAATGCATATTTCTACATTATTGCAGTCTTAATAAATCATTTGTGGCAAAAAAAAGGGCAAAAAAAAAATCCGCATGAAAACAAAGCTAAGTTCTGACATCAGAATGGTTTGAAATAGACAGCAGTTTCTTCATGATCAATTTTGGGTGTGTGCGTATTTGCTGATATGTGCTTTTAAGTCAACTCTGGGTTATAGTGTCTCTATCATAGGGTTTGGTTCATAAGATTTATTAAACGATTTCTCACACAAAAGGCCAGAATGTGTTATCGACACCAGTAATTCTCAGCTTTTGGTCCTTCAAATGTTTTGGATTTCAGCTCCCAGAATTCCTTACTGTTGGCCAGAAATGTAGGAGCTCCTAGGATTTAAAGCCTGAAACATCTAGAGGATCAAAGGCTGAGAACCACTGATCTACAGCAATAAAGATGGCCCTCATGAGGTGAAGGAATAACATGTTCAAATTACCAGCATAATTTCATTTCCATTACTAGTTCATTTCTGAAGAAAACTACATTTTTAGAACAACAAGTAGTGGTGGTCGGTGGTTCTGATGTCTGAGGGGCAGTGAATTCTCTCCCCCCGCCATGTTTAGGTGCTGAACCTCACCCCTGAGGAAGATTCAGTGACCTTGACAGCTCATATAAAGTTCAGACTAGAGTGTAGAGTAGATTCACACAAATATACGTACCTAGGGCCTTTCTGCACTGCACTGTTATAGTGCTATTTTTCTACTTTCAACATCCTGTGGAATTCTGAGGTTTGTAGTTTAATGAGGCCAAAGAGGTTTCTGGCTGAGAATTCTAAATGCTCCTCCCTAAACTGCAAAACCCAGGATTCCATAGGATGTGGAACATGGAATAATAGCACTGTAACAGTGTAGAGTGGAGAGGCCATCTGTATCAAAACCATCAGTTGCCATTGACAGTAGATCCTAAGAGGCTTTGACTGTTTGAGCTGTACCCATCAGAAGGCAGGCGAGGTTTTACATGGTTACAGACCAAACCATACCAAGTTCTCATTTATACAGCTTTGAGGTGAGAGCTGAGGGTCTCACCTGAACCTTTCCATAAAACAACTCTTCCAGTGGCAATGAGATGAAAGTTGGGAACTTAAGACTCAGAGGTTTAAAGCAGCCTTTCTTCAAAAAGATTCCTATGTGAATGTAAAGTGTATATGTCCAGAGTTGTCTAATGACTCCTCTGCTTTTTCTCTTCTACCTGAACAGCACTCAAGGGTTGATATCAGTGTGCAAGGGGCTCAAAGGCAATTGAAGCCTCATATGAATGTGCCCTTTGAAGTTGTGACTATTACCACCTCAGACAGTGCAGGAAGCAGAGAAGGATGGGAACTCCTTGTCATTGATCTTTTTTCTGAGGTTCATAGGATAGCATTAGGAAGCATACATATACTAAAATATTAGTTTTCACCTCCAGAATGTACTAGGAACTGAACCCTGACCTCTATGTAGTAATTTCTTATGAATCACCTGCAAATATCTTTGTGAAAATGAAAACTACTGAAGTATAAGTAATGAAGAAGGGCTATTTCCACACTAGAGTGGAGGAGCGTTTCACTGCATGTTGTGAGAGGTGTTTTTTAACCTGACTTACTCTGATTTTACTGGTTTGTTATCTGCACGTCCTCTAGTTTCTGTTGAAGTAATGCAGTAAAAATCGTTTGCCGCTTCCACTCCATCAATTCTTGTGAAATTCCCATCCTCCTCCCATCCCTTCCTTGCTCCACACAATCGTCTCTGATTGGTCTTTTTTTTTTTTTTTAAACCATTGGTACATATCAGCAGAGATACTTTCGTTCATTCTTACAGAAGACAAGCCCCCACCTCCGGTTTGCTAGTAAAATTGCTAGTAAAATTACTGTGTCATGAAATGACACATGTCTAAAAAGCATATGACCAACATGAAAAGTTTGGAAAGCTCTGGTCTAGATAGCCAGAAATTGAAAAGCAACTATCCTGAGGTTCCCAATGTATTTCATTGTATTCTGGCTCCCACCCTGCATTTGAGGGGCGGAGACAGGAGCAGACAGAAATGATGCCAGGGAAAGGTGGGAACGCCCATAGAGAACCACCTCTGTGTTTACACCTTCCACATGTTGTCAGAAACACAGCCAAACCAGTTTTTGTGCTTTACATCAGAATTTTTCCAGTTTTACAATACATCGGTTTTACATCAATAGTAATCGTGCTGAGAGCTGAAGCCATGCGAATCTGCAGAGGAAACATTGATAGTAACCAGTTTAACATGCAGACGTTATAGCAAGAGTATGATGCCAGTGCGACCTATTGCCCTTGTGCGGAAAAGGCCAAGGTTGTGCCAAACCAAACAGAACTGAAAGCAAAGCAAAGCAAAGCAAAGCAAAGCAAACCAAACCAAACCAAAGAATGTGATACTAGAATGTGGACTGATGGACTTTTCTGATGGACTTTGGATTCTGAAATGTAAAATGAATTTTTAGCCCCAACTAGGGAAGTAAGGTCCTTTCCGCATCATACCCCATTAGTGTGTTCTTCTGTTATGTCCCAGCATTGCCATTCATATGATGGTAGCAGATTAGAAACACTCTCTTCCGCACTCTTGCGTCTTAAGCGAATGAGTAGTGGTATTGCCACTGGTGTTCTTTCTACACTACAGCATCCTTGGCCACTCCTTTCCCTGCCTTCAACCCACCCCATCACCTCAATTGTTCAGTGGTTTTTGGAAGCCATACTAGCACAGCAATGTTGTAACAGCACAACATGCCAGTACATTATTTCACTTCCACAGTATAAAGCTTAAAAATGCATGAAAAAAATTAAGTTTTATCTCAAAGGAGAAATTTAAAATATACATGGAAAGGTGATAGATTTTGAAGTTACCACACCATGGGAGCAGCTGAGGGAGGGACAAGCTAGGCATGCACATACCCTGCCTGCTCCTGGATCCAGGAGGATTGGAAGCAGGTACTGCATTGAGTCAGCTGATGGGATTGAAGCACTAAAGGAGGCTCTTAATGGATTTTTTTTCCCTGGAAATGGTATAAGGCAGTTTTGCAATGCTTGGGGATAGGACAGCAGCTGGATAGCAACGACATTGTGTGGTAGCATGAATCCGGGACCAGAAACAACCTGCTGCTGTTGCAGAATAGCGACATTATGTGGAAATGGCCTAAATCTCCACTTATTTTATTCTTTCATACAAGGATGGAAAATATTGGCAGATATCCTGCATCAGGAGCTGTACAGTGATGTAGCTACATCCCTGACATGATATGCAACCCCCTAGATAATTGTGATGATGCGCTGGAGGCCCCTCACAGAGTGCCTTGTTGTGAAACAGGACTCATAGCACTGTGATGCCCATTACACGATGGAAATCATAGCACCAGGATTCACAATGGGAGCCACAGCACTAGGCTGTCCATTGCAGAATGGGACCCATCGTGTTATGATGCCTATTGCACAATGAGACTCGTAGCATTATGATAGTCATTGCAACAATGAGACCTCCTAGCACTGTGATGCACATTTCACAATAGGACACCTAACATTATGGTGCACATTGCACAATGGGACTTACAGTGCTATGATCCCCATTGCAGAACACGACCCATTGCACAATGAGCATGCTGCTGGCTAAACTTGCACAATGGTCCTGAAGATGTAGCTAAATCTCTACTCCTCTCCTGAGAATATGGACATTGAACATTGACACAATTCATTTTTATGTGCTCATAAGTTGGTTTATGATGAAAAATGGAACCGGTATTCCCTCTCTCCCAAAGCTGACATTTGTCAATTGGTTTCAGATTTGTGGGGAAATGTGGGAAGGTGCTCTAAATATCAGGTTTAGTCAAAATTTAGTCATAAAGGTATTTCACAGAACAAAGCATACAGAAATTCTACCTGTTTTTTTTTTTTAAATAACCAAAGTAAATGATGTTTCAGGCCCAGAATATTACTGTGATCTTCATTTTTGGTCCCATTAGCTAACACAGCAAGTTTGGCAACTACATGATCAGGCATGTGGATTTGTATAGTTTGACAGATAGACACTTTAAATGGTATGTATATATTCATGCACACACACACATACACATACACACACACCCCTTGGAGAAGGAGACAAAGGAGGAAAGGTTTGAAACATCTCTGCCATTTTAATTTAATTGAGAAAGCTGGGAGTTTGTGACCAGAGCTAATTGATCTTGGGGTGCTGTCTTATCTTGGATAAGCCATTTCTTGGAACATGAAGCAGAGTTAGTAGATTTCCTGCCTGCTGAAGAATTATGTACCTGCTTCCACCATGTTCTGCTTGTTAATTTGTACATGGTTTTCACCTTCAGCACTCTTTCCTGGGAAGGGAACTGAAGTTTCAATCCAAAGTACACTTACTTGGGCATAAGACCCGTTAAACTCAAGGGAACTTATTTCTGAGTAGACATGTATAGGATTACTGTTTCAGTTCTCTGGTGTAACCACTGAACTTTTCAACCCCTTGGGGGACTGCCTTAGTCAATATGTCCTTACTTCATTAACAGAAACTTTTTCTTTAAAAAGATAAACAACAACAAAGAAAACAGAAATCTGACTTTTTTCAATTTTTGTCCTGCTATGGAGATTATTTGCATGGAAGATGCTGCTGTTGCTTATATTGGTTGCAGCTGCTTAACATAGATAAATTCCAGGAGGCATAGGAAAGGCTTTATGTATTCATATGCAAAGTGATGTTTCTCATTATTTATTGATCTTTTTAAAAAGTTGATGAAATTAAATAAGAATAATGAAGCTGGGAGCATATGCTTAGTGTGATTTCCTGTTTACAGCTTTGTGGATGCAAATACTTCAATTTCCCGTATTTTTTTTTTAACAAACTGGGCAGAGTATCACTCAGTATCAAAAACAGTGATACTGTTACTTATCCAATATGTGTATATTGGGCATACTCATTGTGAATACTGAACACACAAAAGGGCAGTATGTAGAGGTACCACATGAGGCTTCATATCGAAGGCATTATTATCACCAGACTGATCCTTTACATTTGCAAGAGAAAGTAAAATTAGTGGAATCATCACAGGTAACACAGCCTAACTCTTGTCAGTGGAACATTTCTACCTGCTCTGAATGAGGTCCTCTACAAGCGTGGTCCTTTCTTTCAGTGTTGACAACTCTCACACAACATTTTCCTTATATTCTCACAGTGTATTCTAAGAGCCTAAGTGTCAAATGAGAGGGGCAAGATAGATTTCACAGTACTGAATGTCAAATATGGTGTCTTACAAGGATATTCTTGCTGGCTTGTCATGAATGTATAGTAATTATGACTATCTCACCATAACAGTAGGTGAGTGAAACAGCTGTGGAGTATAAGTATGTTAGAGCTGTTTAGAAGATGATAGATATCCAGCAAAACTTTGGATAGAATCTTTTGCCAAGATTCCTTGAATGACCTTCGCATAGTGTGGTCCAACCATACCATAACAGAAAATGAGGAATCATAAGATACTCCACAGTTTTATTTATATATTTCTACTCCACTTTGCAAGGAAAAAAGGCCTTTTCCCTTGCGAAGTGGAGTAGAAATATATGAATAAAACGAATGAACTGCCAAACATGGTTTCCTGGAGAAACCATCAGTGTCCCCAGTCAGCTGGAAGAATCCTTTCCTCCTGTTCTGTCAGTTCAATGTCATATTTAGCTTTTCAGTTGGTCAGTTGAGATGAGGGACTAGATGTGCAAAGGACACACAAAGAACATTCAGCTAGCAGAAAGTGCAACATGGCTAGTGCCAGGGCTTCTTGAAAGAGGTGACATGTGAGTTCATGCACTGCAGTAATAGGTAGGTTCTTATGTCTTCTTTGCCACCAGTATTTGCGCAAGCTCTTGCACAACCTATGTTGAACAAGCAAAATAATATAATTGAAAAGCTAGAAAGGAACCCAAAAGTTATCTAGTCCAACCACTTGCTTTTGGACATTTTGGCCTGTTTGGCCTGTTCTGTAAGCGTTACAGTGGTTCCTCCACTTTTTGTGAGGTTTTGTGTTGCAGAACCCTCATGAAAGTGGAAAAACTCCCCCATGTTCCATGGGAGGAGGAGCTATGGAGGGAAAAAGGAAGACATGTGCATGCTTCCCCCATTTCCTTGCCTTTTGTCCATCTGCTTGTCTTCCTTCTCCACCCCCAGCAAAACAAAAGGGAATGGGAGGAGGAAAATTGGGGGAGAAGTACATGCATGCCTTGCCAATAATCACATTTGTGAAGGTCAAATCTGCAAATGTGGAGGCATGACTGTATAATATTTTGTCCTTGTTGTATTGAAGTGTCCTGGCCTCTGTTCCTTATCACCATTCCCTTGGTGTGACACAGGTCTTTGAAAATCACTGAAGTTTATTCAGTTACACACACAATTCTGCCTGCCTCCAAATGTAGATTCTGTCATATTTGGCTCTTAGAAAACTTCATTGGATTCTCAATGTTTCAGCTATGAAAAATTGGAATCAAGGTGGGGGGGTGAGAGAATTTTCCCCCACTCTTTACTATGCTGAGTTTTTTTCTGAGAATCAATGTTTATTTCAAGAGTATATAAAATACTTACCTATGTCTGCATAGTCATTAAGATCTTCTTCAGCAATAATTTTCAAGGAGCCTCTGCCTTCAGGGGTGAAATGTTTCATGAGCAGGATGGGATTCTTTGGCCACTCAGCAGTTATACGACTCTTGTTGTGGGCACAGTTTCCCCCCCCACTGGTTTATACATGTTAAAAGTTTGTTCTGTTTTGGTAATTTGGATAAATACTTGTATGCTTTTTAGTATTTTATTTTACCTTTGCAGCACCTCAGGAGTCTTGTGAGATTAGAAAGTGGGGTAGAAGTCCTGGAAACAAATAGAGGAGGAAACAAAATAGAGAAGTGTTCCTGACATGCCTCCCACAAGTGTTAACCTCTCTTCTGTATCAGACTTGTCCATATGGTACATGTGCAATGTGAATTGCTAGGATTAAGTAAAACTAACTGGGATGTTCATATAAATATCTGTCTCACACTGAGAAGGCAATCTGATTTGTGAGCAGAGATCAAACTGCCTAGGGCTGTCGCATGTTCTGACTACACACTTCCTTCGCCCGGCAAAATGTGCATTAGGCCAGCAGGTGAAGCTGCCCCACAAATGGTTAGTAGAGGACATGCTTTTGACAGAAACAAACATACAAAACCAAGAAGAAATCTATGCATTTATCCTATACATCTCTTTATTTCTGCTGACTGGGATCAAGAACACCACCCTACCATTGCTTGGTTATGAATGGTTCTGGCATGTTGATATAGTCATTCATCTTAAAAGTCTTTTGCTAATAGCTGAGTTAAAGATATGCTGAGATACGTCCTTCCTTCATATTGAATGAATGACCCAACAAAATAATAGGTATTCATATTTCAGAAGATGGAAGAAGAAACTAGGTGGTTGACTTTCTTGACCTGATTCTCACCAACAGAGAAGAACTGGTTAATGCAGCAGACTAATGAGAACCTTGATGGGGAGTGACCAGGTTGTCTTTGGATTTATTACTGGAAAGGGAAAACTAGATGTAGTTGTCTGTGCACTCTGGACTTTAAGAGCTTATCCAGACCAGCCAAAAGCCTTTGGTTTTGGCATGCTGTTCTGTGGCCAAGTAGCATGTCTTGGAATGGATGTCTGATATGTACTAGATACGTCACCCTCTTGTTCTTTATTTATGCCCCTGTTGCACTTATGGCTGTGTTATCCCAAAATGGGTGTCACTTAGGGGCCCACTCACAATGCCAGTACCTCCATGAAAAGATGGGGAATATTAGCTCAAAGAGCAGCCCTGGAAGAAGGGGGTAACCTTATGAGATCTTGTACATCTATGCTTACTAGTACTAATGCAGTGAAGAACCAGCTGGAGATCCAAAAATAAGCACATTTGTTTTATTGGGGAAACTGCAATCACACAACAAGATCCAAGCAGTCATGCAATCACACAAGACTCACTGAAGGAAAAAGGAGGAAAGTCTTGGATAGTGAGATTTTTAGGGCAAAGTGGGTGATATTGTACCAATCCACCAGAGCAGTGAAGAAACAGTGATGTGGCTTAAATGTAAGTCTGAGGACAGTACACAAATGAGAATCAGAGTGGCAACCAGCAATTGGTGTTCTGTGATTTGACTGGTCAAAACCTGGGGTTAAATACTCTTTTTCTACCTGGAGGGTAAAGGTGTTAATGGCTCTCTGGCAGAGTAAACAATGGAGTTTGGAGGGTGGACAATGGGCTCCAGAATGAGCTAATGGCCTTAGCATTAGGTGACAAATGCTAAGGACAAAGGCCTTGACAGCTCTGTAATTGTTGGACAGGTGTGGGGACAAAAGGAAAGTTTGCTTGGTCAGAGGGAGAGAAGACAATCAGCCACCCTGTGAGAACATCCCAGATCCTATTGTCTCATAAAGGCTGAGTCATCAGAGGCTAACTGTAAATCCATTATTGGAGTTTCCTGGTGATATTCTGACTGTGGCCTGGCTATGCCTTGAGATCTTTCCTGACCTTATTTTGCAATATACTTATGTGACCAGCCTTTTCCTCTTGACCAGCATGGCCATGCAGTCATAGCAGGGTACAGTTTATATTTATGTCAAGTAATATATATATTTACCAATTAAATATATCAAACTGTGGGCGGTGTATGGCCTAGTAGCAGCTGAAAGAGATATTTTAGAGATGGAGTTTACTGGGCTGTATGGAAAACATTTTCACCTGTTTTGGCGTGGTTTTCAGGTGAAAATTCTGCCAAAATCACATCCCAAAAAATGAAAATGGAGAGGGTTCAGAGAACTGCAGGTATGTGTTTTAGATGCAAAAATAGGATTAAAGAATCATTGGTGGCCCACAGGTCACCCTTTCCCCAGCCCCAGATCAGATGCTTCCTTTGTCCCTTACAACTCTACAGTTGTAACTCAACAGCAGCATGTCCAGCCACAGTACAACGCAGACTTGAACATGGTTAGATAAGGATGTGTTTCTTGTTGATCCAAGTAGTCCATCTACATGCTCCATACTCATGCGAGCCTCTTCACATGCTGGCTGAACACATGATAAACCATAATTGGCATTCATGTTGGAAGCCAGCTATGAACCCACTCCTATTATCAAAAATAATTCATATCAATACATTTAGCTCATTTGTGAATGAGCTTACAGTATTCAAATGCAGTACAGAATGAGCCTGTCTAATATTCTTGGAAGAGAGGAGGTAATAAATGTAATTTATACATTATAATATGTACATTACAAACTTACACATTATAAATTTATAAGTGTAACTTATTACAGTTATTTTTTTTCTGACTACTTGCTTTATTATGGAATTTTTAAGGAATGCCCTATAAATTGTTGTTGTGTGCCTTAAAGTAATTTCTGACTTAGGATGACCCTAAGGTGACCCTGTCACAGGATTTTCTAGGCAAGATTTGTTCAGAGGAGATTGGGCATTGCCTTGCTCTGAGGCTGAGGAAATGTGACTAGTCCATGGTCACTGAGTGGGTTTCTATGGCTGAGCAGGGATTTGAACCCTGCTCTCCCGGAGTCCTAGGCCCTTTCTGCACCTTACCTTTTTTTGGCACTGGGGTGTGGGGATCGCACAAGCAGCCTCCAGCGAGAGGTTCTCGTGTCCCTGCTGCTTCAGCTCTGCACGAGCTGCCTGCTCCTGAGCAGGTAGCGTGAGAGCTCCGCCTCTTCCTTCCACAGTGCAGCCTGGGAGTTTCCCAGGCTGCGCTGGGGCAGGAAGTGCAACTGCCGTGGCTCTGGAGGTGCCACACGCACGGCAAGTGTGTGTGGGGCCCTGGAGCAATGCGTGATCGCGCACCATTTTTGGCTGAAAGCCGAAATTGAAAAAGTGTGCAAGCGGTGCCTGCCCTACCCTGGAGCGTCGCATGATTGTGAGTGCGTTGTGCAGATCACTCCTCATAATCATGTGATGCTTGATGGGCCCTTTTGCATGGCACATGTGGTTACTTTCACTTTCATGACTATTTTATGTGATCTGTTTACTTTCTATTTCACATCATGAAACTCCCTAAGCTGATGTTTTTCCAGACACTGGATTTGTTGTGGAATAAATGCACACTTGTTATTCAGTTCTTACAGAAGATTCTGGTGTACCTGTGCTTTTGGGGAAGGGCCAAAGAAGACCATGGATCAAACACATATTTTGTATCTAAGAAGTCTCTGGGAAAGACCACTATCTGGAATCCGGAAGAATTGTTAATCTAGATGGAGCAATGGTCTGAATTAGTCTAAGTCAGCTTCTTAATTCACTTCATACGAATTTAACGGGGGATAAGGCACTTCCCTCTTTACTAGTTGTTGAGGTTTTAGTATCATGTATACTGTGGATACATAAGTCTCATGGACATCTCAGATACCTGCTGTGCTGTCACCATTGATCATTACAGCCTTTTCACTATTACAGCCCTTCCACTCTCTCTCTTGATCATTTCCTTTAAGAGTCGTTGGGTTTTTGTTTTTTTCTGGCAATACAAACTATTTCAGATGGAGTTTCAACAGAGAAATAATATACTCTCAGAGTATCCATATCTACCTATTCAATATAACCTTAACAAATCTGTTTCATGAATATTTATAAATTTATGAGATACCTACAGTGATGTTAAGATCATCTCAATACACATACCAGAAAACAGCCCTGAGCAACAGATGTGTTTCAGCCAATTTTTTTCCTAAATCAGCATGACGATTTACAGTATAATCCAAAGCATGTTTATTCAGAAGTATGTCCTGCTGTGTTCAAGAGGGGACTTACTTGTGTGTAAGTGTGTACAGGCTTACAACCTAAAATTTTGGATGCATCTATCCAAAGTTATCATCTTCTAAACAGAAATTCCATATTTAATTGCCTCTGGATTTAACTGGGAGAGCCACTCCCAATTAAATGTAGCTGAGATCTCATGATATACTTCCTATTTTTGTTCTTTGCCTGGGATGGCAGAAACAAAGGAACACCTGGCAATTTTCATACATGGCTAACCACTTGCATTTAGCTTGCCAAATCAGAAGTTATGCAAGTTCACACCAATTATTTTTCTATATTTTGAGTACCAAGATTGCATAAGTACTGATTTAAAAAATAAAAATAAACCAGGCATTCAAGAATTCTCCTGTTGTGGAACAAAATATTATACTTCCAGTATTGGTTGAAGATAGTTTTACTTATTTACAGTTTACTTTATGTATAGCTTTTGGCTGTATAGACTGCTGTAACTATGGATTTCCCTAGCTATTGACATGTGCCTATCCCCTTCTGAGCCAGTGTTCAGTGTGTAGTTATATTCATTTTTGTTTAAATCTGCCTACTGTATGCTTCTGAGAGCTTGGAACATTATTTAAAGGAGCTAACAAGATAGTGGCAGTGTTTGAAAAGCATATTAGCATTATTCATGGCTTTTTATGTTACAAGTAGTGCATCAGCCATGTGTACTAACATGTGTACTAATCTAACTGTAATTGTTTCCCATTCACAAATCCTACTTAGCCATGGCTTTGACACTGTTGCTACTTTACCAGGCATTAGCTGCATTGGAAGAAGGAAGTCCATTGTGCCAATGATCAGAACATGGTTCAATGATGGTTCATCAGGTTTGGGAGGAACTGGGCCAGAAAAAGCTACCTAGTTTACTGAGTTAAGTATAAGCTGATACAGGATTCCAGCCTTTACTTATTACACCAACCCTCCCATTAACATGAACGTTACAATGTTAAGAAAACCCCAATTGTTATATCCTTCAAAAGTAACACATTACAGGTGACATTGTTATTTGTGACACAGTACTTCAAGCTCTGATGCATTCTACTGCAACTGTTATCTCACGTATCAGGCCTTGCTTTTAGCTGCCTGCCGCTTTGTGAGGGCATAGAGGTGGAAAATAGCCAAAACATTTACCTATAAATCAGGTGTGGAAATCATGTGTACCACATGCTTCAAACGATTCCCAGGAGCTTTTTGTGAGTGTACCTGCTCTTCAAGCTGTATTCAACCCTGAAAGCCTCTGCACCCACAGTTTCAATCTTTTAGGTGCCCTTTCCCCATAAAAATGATAGCACACTGAAAGACTCCAGCTGAGGCTGATTTATTTTAAATCTTCAACTGCTCCACCTGGGTCCTGGAAATCCTCTGCTTGACCTGGAAGTTACAGTTGACCTGATTTTCATCCATGTTACAGCTGCACATGGTGGGAGCATGGGAGTGAAAACTGAGTCCTTCCTCTCCTCAGTGGGTTGTCCCTCTTCTAATCAATGGGGAGTTGATTTATAATTGTTATTTGGACTACTGGTGAATGATTTGAGCTTCTTGTCCAACAATAATATCAGAGATGTGGATTTAATTACTTTTGAACTTGTATTTAGACCATGCAAGCGCTACCTTGAAGAATTACACTGCTAATCAATTAGCTGCATTAGTAGTCCTAAAATGTAAGTGTGTAAGCCTTAGGCTACTGCACACCAGAGAGTTCCAAAGTGCACGGGTTGTTGCTTTCATGTGCAATGTTTACCTTAAAACATGGTCCACCCTAGGCAACTTGTTATTATGAGAAAAATGCAGCTATTTATATTGTGCAGCTGAGGAAGTAACAACATGCATGGAGAGAATGGGAATGTTTCAGAGCTAGGTAATAGAACTGTTCAGGAGCAGAACTGAGATGTTTTAATCATGCTTCCTGCTAGTCTTTTTTTATTTTATAAATCTGAGGAGTTGGGGGGAAAATGACACAATGACAGTTAATTATAACTAATCCTGCAGCACTTCAGCACAGACTAATAAGAACAGAGAGCTCTGCCAGCAGTTTGTTATATCCTCAAGGAGAAAAAAAAGTGCTTTTGCCTAAAATAATTCCACTTTCCTCAGATTCAAAAAGGAAGTATAATTTGCTTAGTAAATATATCAAATGATTGTACCATAGTACTCAGAAAATGAAGAATGTAGGCAAGGGACGCCGTGCCTGTGGAAGAGGGAAGGGAAAGCAGGAAGAGGTACTCCCACACCAAATTTTGCTTTATCCTGAGGCAAATCAAGGCCCAGCTTTTCTCGAAAAGCCAGGTGAGAATGCCCCCAAGTTAAGAGAGATCTAGGAACAGATCTACCTTGAGCCAGAAAATTAATGGTTGACCTTGAGTCAGTCATGCTGTCTCAGCCTGACTGTCTCAAAGGATTGTGAAGAGGATAAAATGAGGAAAGCAGGAGAGCTATGTATGTTACCTTGACCTAACTGGGGGAATGATGGGATATATATGTAACCAATAAATAATTAACAGTGTGCAAAGGGAGACAGATGCCCTTCTCTTCCTCTGCCCTTCTTATAAGAATTCAGGGAAAGAGTACTCACCAGATGAGACAGTCCCGTATTGCTAGAGAACTAGCAAAGAGATTTATAGAACACTGTACATATTCTTCATGGTCAGGGCTGGTCATGGTCAAGGCATGTTGCTGCCAGAGGTAAAAGACAAGATAGCATCCCTGGGCCAGAGAGCCTTCTCCCTACCACTGAACATTTCCTACGAGAGGCATCTTGGGCCTCTGTCTATGGGAGAACTGGCTGTGTAGCTGACTAATTGTCACAGTGACAGTGCTTTGTTTATTACCATCTCTTTGTGAGCTATTGGAGAACTATTACTCCCTTGAATGTGAAGAGGAAAGAGCTTGAATTACAAAAACAACAGGTTTCATATAACTTTGCTCATCCTTTTCTCAAACATCTGACCTTGGTTTTTCTTCTGAACTTCTTTATCTTGTTTTCTGTCTAATTTCATGCTAATTATCTGTCACATGGATGAATTCATGTGTGTGTGTGCATGCGTGCTTGCATGCGGTTGTATTCATTTTGATATGAGGATCAGGGTTCAATTACAACAGTGCCCTTTAGAAGAAAAATAAAACAGGATATGTTTGCTCCTTTACTACAAGAATAAATTGGGGGAAAAACTGGCATCTAGACAAGCAAGCATGTGTATGATAAGAGGGTTGGACATTCAGTATGCCCTCTAATCTATAGTGGATTTGAGAGGGTCTTTTGCAAGGACATGAGCCAGACAGACTAAGAGGTGCAAAGGTTCCCTTGCCTCCAAATCTTATGGCTTGCTGAAGCTATAGGGCACATTCAGATATCTCATATATCCCAAAGGCAGTGTTGCCTGGTGATTCTCATGTCAGTGGGTCAGTAAATCTGCTCCACATTTTACTTTGAACCTTAATGGAGCTAACTAAGGTGCCTGTTTGGGGATAGATTTTAATATTTTACATATCTACTTTATGTGCAGACTAATATCCATAGCCAATTCAATGTCCTAGAAGCCACTGATAGGCACCCTATAAGTTATGAAGAACTGACAGAAATGGCTCAAAGTGGATGAAAATTCCACCATGCCAACTTCATCTTACAGATCCAATACTTGCAGTAATGAAGTTTTTGGATCTTTTATGGTGTTTCCACTTTGTACATGTCAAAAAGCATAATAGGCAAGACAGAATCCCAAGGGTTACTGCATGGCCAATGACTATATGATTGAAAAGGAATCTTCCAGCAGCATCTTTTGAACTCATGGTTCTTGGAAAGATTTAAAAAGGCCATCTGAGAGTACTTGGATGTACTGGTATTTGCTGGTGGAGGATAAAGCTCCATTGGCATACTTATGCTACACTTTCACTTTCCTTGACTGCACAGTGCAGCTTCACAGCACTGGGGCACACTCTTATGGCCAAGTGGTGGTTAAAGGATGTGTGGTTGGGTGGGTACCTGCTGGCTGGGGAAAAGAAATAGTTATTGCCCTTCCAGATCTCCAGTGAGTGCACTGGTGGAATAGAAGCACAAGGGCTGTTCCTTGTTTTCTGGCTGTCTAATTGTCCTTGGACTTTACACAGGTGCCCTGTCATCCCTACAGTCAATGACTGGCTATAGGAGAGCACTCTGGTGCCATTGAACTGTGGCTGCACTAGACTGGAGGCAGTAATGCCTCATTCTGCAATGCACCTCAAAGTAATACTCTGCATTAGTCCTTCGCAACATCAGCGTAAGATACCTAGGATCCTACTCCATGTTGTTTAGTCCCAAGTGATAAGAATATCACCATGAAAAATGTAATTAATGTAAAGCTGTAACTCTACATTTTTTTAAAAAAAGTACTTTATTGGGTCTCAGTATCCACAGGTATTCAACAATGCTTATTATCATATTAGTAGAGTTAGTTTAAGACTAGATTTAAGAAACTTTGAGAAACCAGAATTCAGTTTTAATGAGAAAATGGGAATAGTTTCCAAAATATTAGAGAGAAATAGATGAAAAATGGGTAACAAGTTTAAAAATAAATGAAGAAATGCACTGGGGAAAACTCTAACTAGATCTATGAGGGACTTATCTTTACAAAAGGCCCATCAACATCACCAAGTCTGAAATATTAGAGAAAATCACTCTAAGGTATTATGTTAATAATATTTAATATCAGCATATTTGAATAATATATATAAGAACAGACTGGGACATGGCCAGGAAATGAGATTGTTGCTAGATATGCTGTTACATATGAGTATTGATGCTTTGGGCATATGTTCTGGTTTAAACCTGGAACTGCAATGCTTTGGAGAGAAAAAAGAGAGGTACAACTAATTTAAAGATTATTTGTGTGCTACTGTTTGACTCATGTGCAACTTTAGTGAGTTATGTGAAGGAGTCAAGATAGAATATCACGAGATATCTTGGAATTTGTTGACAGCAGTGGAGATATTGATTGCTGTGAGATGAAGAAATAGTGAAGCTCCTTCGATTAAATTATGGTGACTTAAAATCTGGCACACTGCAAAAATAGCAAAACTGTCAGAATTTATTCCATTATGGGACAAGAAAAAACTTCATGGAACTTTTTATGAGATTTGTCTTCCTCGTCTACATTTTATGCAAAAGTGATGCAGTCTGGATATTAATAGATGGTGTGTTTAATTTTATCTGAAGTGCAATGAATTTAATTCCATTTTTGGGTCTTGTTAATTGCATTTATTATGTTTCATTTATTCATTCATTAGCTGTGCTAATTAGGATATTTGTATTATGTATGGCATTTGTGTTACATATGACATTATGTTATTTTTGTATTGTGAATATTATTCAAGATTTTTGAAATATTTATAGTAGTTGTGAAATTAGACATATTTATGATAATATCCTAACACATGTTAAAGTTTCTTATTAGTATTAAGGCCACTTTTGTTAAATATTATAGGTTATTTATGAAGAAAGTTATGTTTTTCTTGATTAGTTTTGTAGTTATTTATGGAGGAGAAACTTGAGTAGAGGCAGCTTAAGTCAAGTATGTTCTTTTCACTGAGTTTCTCAGTGGAGATAATTTAGATGAGGAATTGAACCAACAACCTACATTGATCAGTTCTATTCTCAGATATTTGACTGCACCATGATTTGCTTATTATACTTGAGTATGATTAGTACTAAGCTATATGATTATGATGGTCATCATCATCATCATCATATAACTTAGTATTAATCATACTTAAATAATTAGTGACAAATGATTATTTTTGTTGTTACTATTACTATTTTTGTTAGAACCTTAGAAAATAACAAAGTCACTTTATTTAATGACCCACATTGTTTGTTTTCTCTAACTCTTTTTTGTGTTGTGAATAGTTGTGCAGGATTTTGGAGATATTTACAGTATTGGGGTTTTTAGAGGTACTTACAATACCTCTAAAACTTTAATACTAAGATGCTATCTACGTCTGCCAAAAAAGTTGGCAATCAGACCAAACCAGCAGTTCTTCTGCATTTCATTTACACTGGGAGGATTACATTCTTTGCAATTTGCTATTGCCAATAATCTGCTCACATTTTCTGGGTTTATTATGACCAAGGGCCAAAGATTTGAAAATAATGCATTTTCAGATGCATAAACTAATCATGACTGATAGAAATCACAAAATAAGAACATATATTAAAATCAAGGGGATGCGTCTCCAGAATGACAAGATGGTTTAAATCCTTCCTTCTTCACCTGAGTCTTCTACATAAATAATTGTTGTGCAATTACATCATAGTGATTATGCTGTCTTGCTAGCACCATAGACAGCTCCTAAGTAAATATATAACACCAAATTCTTTCTTTTTTCATAGCAACCCCTACTGTGTATATGAACAAATGAGGGTGTGTGGAAATTAAGATCAACTTTCTGAACTTAGTGACACCAAGGAAAACAACTGTATGCCCTTCGTGAACAGTGCTCATTCACACAAATGTAGGCCTACATAACGTGCACACCATCAAACCAAATATGGCGAAAAAGCCACAGAAGGTGGCCTGTCAATAAGCTGAGGGTCCCGAAAGTGGCTGAAGGAAGACTATCTTTATGAAGCACCTGATGGCTTGCCTTACACAGCTCACAGACTGAGCTTCATTTGGTGGGTTGCAGGACTAAGGTAAAGCAAGGCCATCATTAGATCTTCTGAGAAGCCAGCTTCAACAGGCTTTGCCTTTCCCACAACTGTTATCCAGCAGCCATTCCATTGAGACATGGGAAGCAAGGTTACCAGGAAAGATCCTAGCGCAGATTATTAAACAGTCAGTTTTTAATTACTTAGAAAGCAATGCCATAATCACTAAAAGCCAGCATGGACTTCTCAGAAATGAGTCATGCCAGACTAATCTTATCTCTTTTTATGATGGGGTTACAAGCTTGGTAGATGAAGGAAATGCTGTAGACGTAGCATATCTTGACCTCAATAAGGTCTTTGACAAAGTTCCCCACAACATTCTTGCAAAAAAGCTAGCAAAATGCAGGCTAGACAGGGCTACTGTTAGTTGGATATGTAATTGGTTGACCGACCGAACCCAAAGGGTGATCACCAATAGCTGCTTTTCGTCCTGGAGAGAAGTGACTAGCGGGATGCCACAGGGTTCTGTCCTGGGCCCAGTACTATTCAACATCTTCATCAATGACTTGGATGAAGGAGTGGAGGGCATGCTGATCAAATTTGCAGATGATACAAAATTAGGAGGGGTTGCTAATACACCAGAGGACAGGACCAAATTTCAAAACAACATTGACAGATTGGAGAGCTGGGCCAAAGCTAACAAAATGAATTTCAACAGATAGAAATGTAAGGTCCTGCACTTAGGCAGAAAAAATGGAAGGCACAAATATAGGATGGGGGACACGTGGCTGGATAGCAGTATGTGTGAAAGGGATCTAGGAGTCTTGGTAGATCACAAGCTGAACATGAGTCAGCAGTGTGATGTGGCAGCCAAGATAGTCAACATGATTCTTGGTTGCATCAATAGGAGTATGGTGTCTAGATCGAGGGAGGTAATGGTACCACTCTATTCTGCTTTGGTTAGGTCTCATTTAGAATACTGTGACCAGTTCTGGGCACCTCAATTCAAGAAGGATGTCGACAAGTTGAAACATGTCCAGAGGAGGGCAACCAAAATGGTGAAGGGTCTGGAAGCCATGCCCTGTGAAGAATAGCTTAGGGAGCTAGGTATGTTTAGTCTGTAGAAGAGAAGGTCAAGAAGGGACATGATAGCCATGTTTAAATATTTGAAGGGATGTCATGTTGAGGAGGGAGCGGGATTTTTCTCTGCTGCTCCAGAGACTAGTACAAGGAGAAATGGATTAAAGCTGCAGGAAAGGAGATTCCACTTGAACCTCAAGAAGAACTTCCTGACAGTTAGAGCTGTCCAGCAGTGGAATATGCTGCCTTGGAATGTGGTAGAGTCTTCTTCTTTGGAGGTTTTTAAGGAGCAGCTCGATGGCCATCTGTTGGGAATGCTTTGATGGGTGTTCCTGCATAGCAGGAGGTTGGACTCGATGGCCCCTAGGGTCTCTTCCAACTCTGTGATTCTATGATTCTATTGGTTCACCTGAGGGACCAGCAGTTTGAGGCCCTAACTGGTTCCATTCCAACTGATTGTAATAAAATGATAAATGAGCCATTTTTAGGCAATCTGGATTCCACCTCATGTCAGAACAGGCAAGAGACATCCAAGGTGAAGCAGGTCAAGGATAAGGAATTATGAGACACAGCATACAGAATGTTGTAAAGCCTCAGTCTACATCATTTCACAGACTTAGTTTTGAACTGGAAGCAGTAGTCATAGAACTTGTCGATCAGTGTGCTGAACTACCAGTCTCCCCAATAATGTTTTTTCCTAGGGATGTCCCTTAAATTTATAATTGGTTTGGCATATGAATTTGTCTGGCCCCTAATGCCCAGCTGGTTTATGAATAGGATATCGTTTTCCCAGGAACATGTTCTCAGGCTCAGAATGTTAAATGAGATGCTGTGCATGCAGACCAGACAGCCAAAGCCAGCTGCTTTGTACATGCATATGCAGAGGTAATTTAATCAATTTTATTCATTTAAGGCATTTATACACCACCTTTCCTATTTCTCTTTGTGTGGTTTACAATGAAGATTAGCATAGCGAAATAACAAGGTATACAATAAGCAATTAAAATCAATAAGCAAATCACACAGTTAAAATATCAACTAAAACAGTGGCAAAAGCTTAATTTCCATAGCATTTTCTCACTGTTTGAAATACAGACCATCAACATTACTGAAAAAACAAACCAATATCTGAAGGATAATATAGGAAGTGCCATGAAAACATCCTAGGTGGAGGGTTCCATAAAAGTTAAGCAAAACCTCTCCTAGGTTTTGATCTCTCCTTATGGAAATTAAAATATAAGAAGAGCCTAAGGCCTATCTAGTCCAGTATCCTGTTCACCCACAGCACTCAGTAGTCAGAATACTCTGCTCGTGGAAATTCCCATGATCAGAACATAAGTCTACAGGAGTAGACTTCTTCCATAGCTGTTACCAAAAGTGGTGGATACATGCTTGGTTATGTGATACATGGTGCCTCTGTCCCAGGAGGTAGCATATAACCTACATGTCTAATAGCTATTGACAACATTATCTATCATAAATGACTCCAATCTCTATTTTAAAAGCATATACATCAATGGCCATCACATTCTGTGGTTGTAAATTTCATAAATTATGTACATACCATCTTGAATGCGACCTACCACCACAATACCATTCTGAGCACATCTGGTTTCACGTGATTTTGAAAACTAAGCAGGGCCTGGTTAATAGTTGGATGGGAGACCATCATAGAGTCTCAGGGACCTCTAGGGAAGCTTGTGTGTGTGTGTGTGGGAAAACTTGTCTGAAACCCTAAAGAGTTGCTTCTAGTTAAACTGACAACAGTGGGCTGGATGGACAAATACCTTGGCTCACTATAAGGCAGCTTTCTGTAGTCTTAGATTCACTGTGTCTTTCTATGTTCTTCTGTCTCTTTATTATTTGTGAAACTTTCCTTGGTTGCCAAGAGTACATGAAGGACCATCCAAATAACACACCCATCAGTTAGTATATTTCCATTAACCTATTATATTAGCTATTTTCTGCACATATTGTGCAGTGTTTTTTTAAAATAAAAACCACTCTTTAATAGTTAAAAAAATACTTTAATAGTTAATTATTTTATAACTATGAAAATTGTACAGTGAAAAAAAGAAGAAGAAAATGAACAAAAGAGTAAATCTCTAGGAAAGAATGAGGATGAAAAATAATGCAAATGAAAAGAAAAAAAATGAATCTTAGGCCTTTTGCACACGGGGAGAATAAATCGTTTCCTGCCGGTTTATTTCGGTTTATTTCGAGTCCGGCACAGAGCGGACATTTTAAACTCCGCTTCACACACGTGCAGCCTGTATCGTTTTAGTGTGCACCCCATAGTACACACGTTACCTGTCCACTTCCCCCATTCCCATCGCCCCGCCCTCCTACGGCCGTGATTGGCGTGTTTTGGTTTTTTTTATTGGCCCGCACGTGTTAGTTCCCATATCCAGAAAGTTTCTAGTTTATTGGTGTGTTAGTTCCCATATCCAGAAAGTAAACAACGCACCTGGGATGCCAGTCCCTGTTGGCGTCTTGGCCTTCCCCCCCCACTTCCGCGGAGGCCATTCCCATTTTAAAACGAGATGCATGAAGCAGAAGCAGAAGTTACTTTTCTCCCTTCTGCCTCGAAAACGCACACCCCGAACAACCCGCCCCCATGCCCCGCACATGGCAGCGCGTGGCCTTCTCACATCCAGAAAGTAAACAACACACCCGGGATGCATCCTGGGGGGCCCATGTCCATCTTCCACACCGCCCCACCCAATGTGCCCCCGCGGCCGGGAAGCGAGCCGCCCGGCTCCCTTGTAATGTGCGGCGCCCCCAGGCCCAAAACAGAACTCCGAGCCACCTGCAGATTGCGCAGCACGCTCTTAAAACCGCAACAAGGAGGGCACTCCGGGGTTCCGACAATCCCCCAAACCCCCCCAAACCCTTTTTTTCTGCGCTATAGCACTTACCTGTTAGCCTTTTCCCCTCTCCTAGCCACAGGAGAACGCTTTCCGACAACGCTGTCCGGGAGTCCAAAAAAGATGGCACCTTACAGTTCTCTGTTGGGGCGGAGCAACCAATGACGCCGTGCGTGCCACGGCCCGCCTACCAATTACATCACGCCCGAATTGGCCCGTATTTTTGCTTCCACATATCCGGGAATGTTCGATACAGAGCGATAGAAAAAAAAAGACCACCTTCTCTCCTGGTTCTTAAAAAGACCACACGCTGACCGATGGTGCCGTCTCCGTGCGATTGAACGTGAGGAACCTCAAAATTATGTCCGATCCAAGGTGTGGACTGCACCCGTCGGAGATCACCCCGCTCCGATTTATTCCCCCATGTGGAAAAGGCCTTAAACTGGGTCAGAAAACAAATCATTTCACAAGTTAACATTACTCTTGGGCAGCCAAACAATATCTGCATCTCTATTAGCATAATCAATAAATGATAGCCAAATACCATAAAAAATCGTTATTTGTGCCAATGTTTATCTGTGACTTTACCCGAACAGTCAGTTTTTTTCATGAATATCAGATTCCAGAGGCATGAGCTAAAGTTAGATTATGGAGATCTCTCAGTTTTGACACAGTCTTTAAATATGCAGAGGTATACATAAAGATGATAATGTTTTGTGAATTGACCATTTTAGCCATTAATGAATAAAGATAATAAACCAATTATTGGAGTAGCTGTCCAGTACTTATGCTAATAATCTCAAAATTCCCACCCCAAATATCCCAACTTCTGGGCAAAATCACCCTGGATGTTTCTAGCTGCCAGAAGTTTAACATCTTTAATAGCAGTGATTGCGCAAACTGCTATGAAGAGATTTCAACTGAATTGGAATGAGGTTCCATTTAGAGAGACAGCATGCGATAGAAGTTTGGATGTGGGACTAAGAAATTAGAGATCAGGGTCTGAATCCCTCCTCGGCCATGAAAACTCACTATGCAACCTTGAGCAGGTCATACTCTTTCAGCCTTAGAGAAAAGCAAAAATAATTCTTACAAAAAATAAAAATAAAAATCCCATGATAGGTTCACCTTAGGGTTCCCATAAGTCATGAATGACTTGAAAGCACACAGCAAGAAAGGTTGCTTCTGTAAATAGTCTTTAAAAAGATTGTAAGCCTGAGGGCAGAGAACTGTTCTGTTGTTGTCTTACTTGTAAAGCACCATGTGCAGTGATGGTGCTATATAAATAAACTCATCATCATCATCATCATGAATGGAAGAGGAGACCAGTATAAAAGATGGTCTGTAAAATGAATGCCAGAACTTTTCATCAACTTCAGTTCCTAGGACTTTCTCCTAGGTATGTCTTGGTCTCTCAAATGACTCTAAAGCAGAAGGAAGTAGGATTTGGAAATGAATCTTTTTCTCATCATTTTCTAAATTTAAGAACAGTCCTTCAAAGACCCCTTCCAATTTATTCTACTTTCCCCAGAGGAAAAGCAGAAAAATGAAGCACTTTGTACATGCATACGCAAGCAGGAGATCTTGGGTGGGGTAAGCCATTCCTTCATCTGAGGTATTATCTTTGGGGCAACGTCACACACTAAAAATCTCTTATTCTATCAAGTTTTTTATTTTTCCAAACTTCTAAAAGTTGCAAATTTATTCCTATAAAAAAATGGGTGGTTATAAAAAGAGAAGTAAAATCATGGAAGCTGGTAAGAGAACTTTTTGCCATATACCTTTCACATATTATGCGAAAAAGGTAGAGTTGTCAAGCATTGGAACATTTTTATGCATAATTCCCAAGCTTGCTAACCCCCTAATCATTCAATAGAGATGGCACCATTTTCTAAAAGAGGCCATACATTCCCATTGACTTTAATCATAAGCCTCAATAACTGAGAAAGCTAGTCTGTTTCATTGTGGTTTCTTGCCCTCCCCTCCCCCCATGTTTCCTACTGAGTAGTAATGTTGGCACATATACTGATGGGTGATCGACATACAAACAGTACAAAATTGTTCCCACAGAACTGTCATTCTGTTTCATCTGCTAGTCTCCACATCTAAACCATAACAGAACAAGACAGCATTTTGGATCTGAATGGGGAACAAAAATTATAAAGATATGTGTTATCTAAATTGGTGTTACCTAATTTGATTCAAATTCTATCTGTAGCAATGCCATATATTAACTAAATTTCAGAAATATTTATTGGATTCTAGTAATCAGTGGAAGTAATCTAGAATCTCTACACCAACTTTGTAGAAATCTTCTAAAGAGTGGTCTGAAGGTACCTAACTTGAAGCTATACAATGAAACATACCAGCATGGGTCCAGATCCAGACATCAGCTGGCCTGCCTGCTGGCCAATGAATATCCAAAGCTTTCACTTGCTCCACCTCCTGCCAGTCAACCAGGTCACCTCTGATTGACTAGCCTTCCCACTTCATTCCAGAGCCTGAAAAAACTATTGTGGGAAAGAAAAATAGCCCTGACACCCACACCATGGTGTTTATCCTTGCTTTACCAGTGATCCACAGACTGATGCCCCTGCTCATGGTGAGATGGGAAACACACTTTCTGAGAAGACCAACCATGTTAGTTCATATATTTGACTGCCAACATTTTATTTTATTTTATTTTATTTTATTTTATTTTATTTTAAAACCCCCTTTCTACACAGAAGAATCCTGATTCTAAATATGTTGCTTAAAAGGCAGGTAATTTTCTGATTTTCTTGAAGAAGATGTTATCTTTTATTGTCCTAACTCCAAAGTCCCCTACCATTATTGTGACTGGAGCTACTCAGGAACCAACAGGGTTCCAAATTCAGAAGCTGCGTATCTGTATTTAAACGTGTTATACATTGATGGTGAGAAAGGTGGGCTCTGGCCCGTTATTTTATGGACTACTTTTCACACAATCCTTCACCATTGGTATGCTGGCTAGGGTTGCTGGGCATTACAGCACACCATCCAATGTTTTTTTGATGACGCACGCATATAGCCAATCAACATCAGAGTATGGTCAAGATGGCTAAAGAAAACACAGGGTAGGAGAGCCCGCAGCAGCTTGCTTTTGTTGGAGTCTGCTGGGAAGGGCAAGATTCTTTCCCTCCTCCCCTTTCCACTCCCAGCTGAGTTAATTGTGTGCAAACTACTTTTGTACTGTAAACTCAGTTTGCAGCAATTGAAGAAAACTGAAGATGAAGCGGTAAAGTGGGAGTAGGAGAAAGAAATGGGAACAGTTTAAAAGAAGCTGAAAAAGTGGGACAACAGAGGATTAATCAGGGCCATTTGGAGGATATGGTACAGACCAAACATATATAGCGAAAGAAAGTTGCTCACCCTCACTATAAAGTATGATTCATTTATTGCAAACAAACATGATTACAGTTCACCTTATATGCATTTGTGTATTGATAAGAATGATGGATCTGTGTGAACCAGGAGAAGCAGAATGGATGGAAAATGGCTAATGGTTCCGTGGTCAGCCTGATAATGGTTGCCACTGTTATAAGTGAATAACAAGTAGTACAGAGCTTTCTTCTCTTTTATTAGAGTCAAATAAATCAGAGGAAAAATAATTTTGGGGTAGGAAATCTTTGCTTGACAATACATGGCTTGTGCCTGCTTCTCCAGCAGCACGTTTAAGACTCCAATCAGGAAAGGTTAATAGCTTGTGAATTTCTTCACAAGTCTCCTCTTGTTTTGCATGGTAGGTAGGATTCTTGTCTGTCAGGATTGTTGAATAACTGGGGGGGGGTACATGGCTTTGGGCTGCATTTCATTCAAGCCTCCTTTTCCCCATTTTAATACCATCCTTAATTTGAACCCTACTAGAGAGGCCCAAACTGGCCACTTAGGCATTTTCAGGTTTCTGTTGCTTTTTGTAATGCTCAAAATATGAATAGTCTTTGCAACTCTATCAATTTCTCCTCTCTTATCATTGAGTAGTCAAGTTCTTCTCCATAACTTGATGTCAACACTCTTTACTAGAAGAATAATCCTCTAGTAAAGTACAGGTTTGCCAGGTCAAACCATCTCAGGGCAAAATGTTAGACAGAGGATCAGTCCATATGTGGCCTCCTCCTGATGGTACAACTCTAAACAATTCGAATTGCTAAGAGTCTGTGATTCAAATAAAAATAAAACAAGTCTGACAGAAAAATATACATGTTTACATGTTTTCAAGGCAGTGCTATCATCCTGAAATTCTTTCTTCGTTACTCTATGATCCAGAATGGAGGGACCACGCCCTGAAATTTATGAACCTGCCCTCAGCAAGGAAGTGACATAAAATGCAATGATGGAAGCAGCAAAAAAGTGGAATTAGTGAAAGCCAATTTGGGCTAAAGAAATTAGAGATGGGATAGGAGCTGGATGTTTAGTTCTCCCAGTACCTCCTTCTGTTGGACAGCTAGGCTGAAGCCAGCATAACCCAACTGGTAGTTCTACCTTTTCCCAAATAACTTATCTGATCCATTGTGGTCTAGGCAACTTTCTTAGGGCCTTTCTGTACTACACTGTTAAAGTGCTATTATTCCACTTTCAACATCCTGTGGAATTCTGGGGTGTATAGTTTACTGAGGCCAAAGAGTTCTCTGGCTGAGAATTAAATGCGCCTCCCTAAACTGCAAACTTCAGCATTCCATAGGATGTTGAAAGTGGAATAACACCACAGTGCAGAAAGGCCTTTAGTCACGTTTCAAATGGTAGATGGCAAAACTGGAGAAGGAGCATAACAGTTCTTCCATTTCCACTGAAAATGTGTCAGATTGTGGATCTGTCCCCTTCAGATGTTTTGTACTGTAACAATCCCTTACCTTTGGCCAGGGTAGGTGGAGTTGTTGGAAGCTGCAGGATAAATGGTTCCCCATCTCCAGTTTATCCAAATGTTCTTTTATTTGTCCTAGTTTTACTACCAGCTTCCTTTTTTCACTGGTCTGTAAGATTTCCCTATGATGTTTGGAAACAGCGTTCCTGATGCCAATAGTTGTTCTATCCTTTCCTGATCTTTTATATACTGTGAATTATTAATTGATCTATCCTTCCACTGGCAGGCACAATGCAGGAAACAGAGCTGCATAACTGAAAGCCATTATGCAGTTGTATGCTGAATCCATTAGGACATGGCTCCATTCATTGCTTGCAAAACGCTACAAGGGCTGCAGCTGAGAGTAGGTAACCTTTTTTTTCCTGTTGACAGCTGTATTCTTGGGATGGCAGTAAAATGTCACATACAAACAGATGTCAAATGCAAACAGTGGGCAGGTCTAAAGCTATGAGTGGACAAGGCAAGAACCTCTCTTCTTCTTTGTTTCCCTCTTTCCTCTCTTATCTCTCTCTTCTACTTCCTTCTCCTCTAAGCCTAGGAGGTTGCCTGAGAAAGGGAGAGATCATTCCTGCAGAGAACTGAATTGTTTGCTTGCAGGGGCTGTGCAAACATTGGCCAGGGTCCCCATACAGTCCTAAGATCTCTAGTTGCCCATCCATAGCATGGCAAGACAACCCAGTTCACAGCTGAATAAGAATGTGTTAGCCAAGCACTTTCATATTTTAAATACATAGCAGGAAAAGCTCTTATACTGAATTTCTTGCTATGTCTATACTGAAGTAGCCCCTTATTCAATGTCAGTCAGTAGCAATGTCCATCGGTAGAGAGATAATGTTGTACTGTGGTTAGAGTACTGGACTGGGATTGGGAAATCTAGGTTCTAGTTTCCAATCTAGTCAGTGGATGCCTTTGGGCCCATAACACTCTCTGTGGCCTATTTCAGAGGGTTCATGTGAGGATAAAGTGGGAAAGAACAGAACCATGTCAGCCATCTTGTGCTTCTTGGAGGGAAAAGTAGAATCTAAGTGTAAGTAATAAAATAATAGAAGGAACAAAAGGAATAAAGCAGCAATGACCATAGCTTTAAATACACTGATATAGTGGAGGATTACTTGGAAACAGTAACCCCAGCTCTTTCCATATTTGTGCTGAAAGCCAAGACAGCTTGCATCCAGGTGTATGTGAAGGTGCCTAAGATTTTATGTTACTGGCCAGAAAGGTAATGATGAAATAATGTGTTTTCTCCCTGCTATGCATATATGCGCAGCCATTTACTAGATTAAGAGAGGCAGAAGTTTAGAAAGAGACCTCACAGTTTTGCCTTCTGGCAAACAGCCTAATAGAAATAGCATCGGGATTCACCTCCAAAAGCACTTGCCTCTTGCTATCTTTCTCTCCATCCCCAAATAAAATAGGCATGATTGGCTCGCAAAATAAATGTTCAATTTACTTGCATAGAAGTGACAAAGGAAGAATGAACAGCTTTGCCTGATATTTCTGAAGCGATGGAGCCTGTTTGGTAACCAGTGTGGTACCAGGAGATAATGAGGACCCTGATTGGAAGGGGAAACATCTCCATAGCCGGCACATCCAGTCATTATCTGATCCACTGCCCCTAGTGATAGTTTAGCTAAATATTCTGTGTATCTGCATTTTTCATATACCCCGGAGATCTGCTGACCTATCCTAGCTTGACAAGTTGTTACTGCCACAAAATGAGTTCCTTTCTTTTCCTTTCCGTGCTCCCTCATTATCTCATTCTCTTTTTGCTGGTTCCCCCTCACTGCATCACAACTTCCTCTCTTCCCCACCCACCCTTCCCTTCCACAGGAATATTATGAAATGGGAATGTTTTGTTAATCAATCTGTGCTCAAGCTGGCAGGCAAAAAGATAATACCCTGCGTAAACCATGGATGAATGACTTCCTGCCTATCTCCTCTGCTCTTCTAATTGCACATGACAACACACAGAGGGGCCCCTGTGAATCTCTGGCACTGACAGAGCAGAGGAGACACCGGTTTCCCATTGCTATTCTCTGTTCATTAGCATTGAAGCTGCTGAGCAACCATCCCTAGAGATAAGAGGGTAGTTCCTTCTCTTTCCATACTAGCACCAGAGCAGTGATCTAAAAATAAGTCTCTGACAAGGAGGGAAGCAACCTGTCAGTCAATAAGCAAAAAAATAAAATAAACCAACAATAAACCAATAAACAAAAGCCAATAAACAAACATTTAAACTATTTCTATAGTGAAGAGATGAATGCCACACAATACCGTTTTTGCACAAGATGTTGATGCCTCCTTGTCCTTGTCTCATTTACTGCCTTTGCCAATATCTGGTCCATTACCCTCAGCCTATAAGGGTTCTGGACCCATTATGTCTTTGGCTCTTTTTTTTACTTCTGCTACGGAGGAAGTTGGACAGAAGAAATGAAGTGGTAAAACAGTATGCATGTTTTCTTTCTTTTTAAAAGAGCATGTAACAGCTGTGGCTACTAGGAGATGGCAAGATGAACCATGAAGGTACACACTTTCATAAACTGTGATCTTAGCTATACTTAGGCCATTTCTGCACTGCCAGCTGGCCCCTCCTGAAACTGCAAACCCCAGGATTCCATAGGATGTTGCAAGTGAAATAATAGCGCTATAACAGTCTAGTGCAGAAATGGCCACTGTTATAGTGCTATAATTCCGCTTTCAATATCTAGTGGAATTCTGGGGTTTGTATTTTACTGAGACTAAAGAACTCTCTGGCTGAGAATTCTAGATGCCCCTCCCTAAACTGCAAACCCCAGGATTCCATAGGATGTTGAAAGTGGAATAATAGCACTATAACAGCGTAGTGTGGAAATGGCCTTAGTTGGGAGGAATTCCCTTTTTTAAAAAAAGCTGTGACTTGAATTCTAAATGAAGTTTCAGATCCAATATGCGACTGTATTGGCTCTTATTGAATTACTGTACAACACAGGCAACTGTTTATAAGTGACACATTTTGCAGCCTAAGACTAGAAATGGGCATGATCCAGTCACTGGCTGAAATCTACTTGGTATGTTACATTAAAAATGGCATTTTCCCCCAGGTTCACACAGATCTGATGAGGGAAAGCAGACAAAACCTGCTAGTTCTGAGAAGTTCTTTTCTCCAGTGAATTCATACCTGCTGCTTCTGCACCCTTCTGCCTCCCGCCAACACTGCCTAGGCTGTTGTAGTTATGCTGCTGTAGTGTACAAGATGATTCCAGCCAAAATTAACCATCTTGAAGCCCAATAGATCACAAAGTGAGAATTAAACAAATCTCTTTCATTGAAATTAGTGAAAATCAAAGTGTGAGTAGCTCACACCTACAAGTGTTATAAAACTGGAAGCTGATACACAAATATTTAATCTATACAATGTTGTAGCTGTTGAAACAGGTGTTTGGGATTTTGTGGGGCTAGAAGCACTTATGAACTAGAACTGGGATGGGAGCCTTTAGCCTTCCAGATATTTTGGACTTCAACTCCCCAAAAGCCCCATCAGCTTGGCCAATGGTAATGGGTTGTGGTCATTAGAATCTAAAACATCTGGAAGGCCAAAGTCTTGCCATCCATGGATTAGAGCAGTGGTTCTCAACCTTCCTAATGGTGTGACCCTTTAATACAGTTCCTCATGTTGTGGTGACCCCCGACCATAAAATTATTTATTATTTACAATGCCTCCCCCCACCCCGGCAAAGGCCGCCTCGCCGGCCAGGAACACAAAGGCAGGGAGGGAAAGAGGAGCCGCACGTCTCCCCTGGGAAAAAACTCTGAGAACCCCCCCTCAGGCTCTGCTTCTGCTTCGCTCTCGTTTCTGCTGGGGGGGCAGTGTGAGAAAAGTTTTTAGAGTGTTGACCCTGGCCGGGGGGGAGGAATCCCAGCGCCTTTGTCTTTTGCACTGGGTGCAGCTCGCTCCCCCGGAAAAGCGCTGCCTTGCAGCCCCCTGGCCCTACCGCAGTGCACCCCTCCATGGCAAGTGGGGCGGGGGCCGTGGCGAGGAGGGGGCCTGCCCCCCGTGCTGCCACCCACCCCAAGCTGGCCCGTTAGAGGGGAGGTTCTCCCGGTAGCAGAGAAAGGAAGCGATTTCAGTCCCTTGCGCACCACCACTCCTGGGCCTTTTCCGCACATTACCTTATTGCGGAGGTGGGGGGTGCCGTTCGCGCAAGCAGGTTCTTACGTGAGGCACTCTCTTCACTGCTCCTTCGTCCTGCAGCTGGCTTCCTGGTCGCACGACTGCCCCGCCCCTTCTTCCCCCAGCGCAGCCTAGAGCTCCCAGGCAGCAGACTAAAGCAAATGTGCACATCCATTCGCTATTCCTTTTCCTCCCTACGCCAGATATGAGGAAAGGTGCTCCGCACTAAGAAACCTGAGCGGGTTTATTCCTTGTTTCTTCCGTCAATTTGTTCAGCCAAGCCTCAACAACAGTGACCCCCACCTTCACTACAGGACTGTCCCTCCCTCCCTCGCTTAAAGGGGGTGCGGCTGCTCGAACACTCTCACTCCCACATCGCACGGGTGCCCCTTCCTTCCTCCTTTCATCCCTCTGAGGGCTCGGGAGTGCGGTGCCATACCCGCTGTAGCCCCTCGACCATGCTACACCCGCGGGCCCCTCTCACTCTCTCCACCTCCGCCTCCACGCTCTTTCCTCTCGCTCTTTCCACCTCCGGCTCCTACAACGTCTCCCCATCCAGCAGGGAAAGACAGGGAAACATCCCCGCACAAGCCCAGCACACCTCCTGTCCCCTCCTCCCAGCGCGGGGTCTCAGAAACAGCGCTCCCATTGGCTGTGAGGCCACCTTGTTTCAAAAGGGGGCGGGGTGGGATAAAGGAGCGGCGACCCCTGTGAAATGGTTATTCGACCCCCAAAGGGGTCGCGACCCACAGGTTGAGAACCGCTGGACTAGAGCTTCTGAACAGAGACAATTGTGAAATAAGAGTACATGCTGTGGGCAATGATTCCTTCTTTATAATACCTTTAATTTGCAGAGGGAGGTGATTATATTACTTCTGCTCTTGTGTTTTGTTCAGGAAGGTAGTCAAAGATTGAACATCTTTAAAAGAAAAAAGAAATCACTTTGAATTTGATCACAGGCCTATCCTGCAATACTTCATTACTTGTTGTTATTTGCTGCACCACTGGGTTTTTAAACACAGTATGAATCCCCCAGACACCATTCTGTAGCCTTGAGTGAGGAACACTACAGAATGAACACAAAGCAAGGAATAATTAAGGAAAATATTTTAGGACCCATCCAGTCACTCAAGAAATGCTCGCTCAGACTTTTCTGTCCACACCAGCAAATTCTTCTTCATGCCCAGAGATGAGCCTGGGCCCATCTTGCTTCCGGATCTTAAGCATTCCTAAGTGAAAGCTGGCCGTTGTAATGAGTCAGGCTGACTGCCTTGAAGAGGGGAAAAGGCATAAGTAACCCCTGTCTTACAAAGGGTTACTTTCCATATTGCTTGTCATATTCGAACTGGAGTTTCAAAGCATTGTGCTAGTAATGCACATGTTAAATATGTAGCACTAAATCCAGCTTTCCCTTCTCTTTGAGCCTCAGCGTGCACATTCCCTTAGAAGCTCTTCAAAAGAACCAAGAATACAGCAGCAGGTCTGGTGTTCCCATGAGACACAGAGTTAGGGAATAAAAAAAGGAGCCTCCCTTGTCTGTTAGGTTGAGGAAAGGAGCTGCTTAAGCAAATGGCTTAGTGCCCAGCTTTTTTGGAACTAGCAGTTGAACAGCAGGGTTGCCAACATGATGCACAATAACAAGCTCCAATCTACATAACACCTGGCCTATACAAACCAGGTCATTATGAATTTGATCCAAGCTGTCATTCACGGTGCTTTGTTATTCCCATATTGGTTTGCACTACTCATCCATAAAAAAGAATAGTCTCTTGGCACTGCTAGCCCTCAATTCCAGGTGCCCTGCTCTTTTTACTTGAGCATCATGTAGCGGGATTTGCAAGACCCATTTGAGCAATGGGAAGGGTAATGAAAAGAAGCATATCAATGTTAGATGAAGCAAGAGAATAGCTGGAGAAATCCTGAGGTTTCAAACGTCCCCATCTTACTGCCTGCACCTTTTAACTCATATTTCTCTAACTGATGTATGAGTGTATGCTATGCAGTTCTGATCTTCCAAATGCCTTTGGTGAGTTGTGTCTTAAGACTCAGTCGAGAGTGTATTCCTTAAAAGTAGATCAGCAAATCAGGCATTTCCGCATGAGGCTGTTATAGCGCGATGATTCCACTTGTCAACATCCTATGGAATCCTGGGATTTGCAGTTTCGGGAGGGGCCCTCTGGCCCCTCCTGAAACTGCAAATCCCAGGATTCCATAGGATGTTGACAGTGGAACTATAGTGCTATAACAGCCTAGAGTGGAAATGGCCTCAGATATAAACCCAACTCATGGAGTTGTTACCAGTTTACCACAAGAAATGCCCCTTAGGCTATCCTATCCCCACTGTGATCTTCTGGAGGGGCACTTTCACCTGTGCTATGGCCTAAGATTTTGTGTTTGGTTGTGATGTACAGCCAACACGATGTAGTGGTTTGAAGGTTGGACTACAACTCTGGAGACTAGGGCTTGATTCCAGCTCAGCTGTAGAAACCCACTGAGTGACCTTAGGTAAGTCACACACTCTGAGCCCCCAGAAAATCAGAAATGACTCAAAGGCACACAACAACAGCAGCAGTAGCAGCAGCAGCAACAACGTAGATACAGGCTTTCTTTGCAATGGCATTTATCTCATGGAGTGACCTCCTCTCTACAGTATGTCAGCCCTCAATAACTGCACATTGTAAGCATTCCCTGAGACTTTCTCCTTGGGTCTTCCCCAGGTTTGAACTGTTTTAAGAGTTTATTTTTTTAAAAAAACATTTGATGGTGGTTATATACTTTTCTGGTGGGTTTACAGTTGAACATTAAGAAAATAAAAATAAACAACTACTTTAACTTATGTAAAATTATTTACATAATTTAAAGTAGACAATGAAGAAAGTTAAATGGTGAAAGATGTTCCATACCTTGGCTCAGCCGTTAATCAGAATGGAGACTGAAGTCAGAATATCAGAAGAACACTAGGACTTGGAAGGCAGTTGTGAAGGAACTAGACAAGATCCTGAAGTGTAAAGATATATCACTGAATGCCAAAGTTAGGATTGTCTATACCATTGTATTTCCAGTTCTATGTGTGGTTGTGAAAGCGTGACAGTGAAGAAAGCTGATAGGAAAAAAAAAATCATTTGAACTGTGATAATGGGAAAGACTGCTATACTGTAGACTGCTAAAAATGGGCCCTAGAGCAAATCAAGCCTGAATTCTCCCTAGAAGCCAAGATGTCTAAGCTGAGACCATCATACTTTGGATATGTCATGAAAACACACAACTTATTAGAAAATACAATAATGCTTGGTAAGGTAGAATGCAGTAGGAAAAGAGGAAGACTTCATTATAAAAAGATAGACTTCATCAAAGAAGTCTCCAAGACCTGAGCAGGGTGGTTTAATGACAGTGTGACATGGGGGGGGGGTGTCTCATTCATAGGGTCATCATAAGTCAAAGCCAACTTAATGGGAGTGAATAACAAATGCTTTTTCAGGATTTTATTCATGTGAGAAATGGATTGGCAATATTTCCAATGATAGTATGCTTCCAGCTACCAATATGCTTCCAGCCCGAATTCAGGATACTGGCAATAGGATTTAAGGCTCCAAATAGCTTGGGAGTTTGATGCTTGAAGGAGCAGTTCTCTCTGTATCTACCTGTGTGACAGCTGAGGTCTATTGAAGGGGATCTCTTTGCATTTCACTAGTGGGTACAGTTACATAATACTTTCCCATTAGAGACCTATTTGGCACCAACACTGGTTTCACTCTGACATCAAGTCAAAACATGACTTTTTATTAAAGCCTTCAGAGCCTAACTGATTTCACTCAGTTTTCATGTGTGCGATCATCAGCATTAAATCATTTTCAGTGTTTTCAAATTGTCTGGCCTTAACCAATAAATTTATTGTTAATCTTTTAAATTACTGATATTATCATTTATTGATTTAAATTGATTTTCTGGTATTCTACCCTGACATCCTCAGATATAGCTTTAAATAAACAAACAAATAAATAAATGAGCAGGGAGAAGATCTTATTGGTTAGCCCTGCCTCTGAATTCACTCTAGCTGATTAGATTCATGCTTGGTATCTATTGGTACTGTCTGCAAAGACAGAAACATCACTGCTATATGTGGAAAAGTTCCATTCCTCCAGCAATTCATGGTTGTCAGAAGGTAGGACTGGGGCCATTTCCTCACTACACTGTTATAGTGCTATTATTCCACTTTCAACTTCCTATGGTATCCTGGAATTGGCAGTTTAGAAAGGGGCCATTTATAATGCTCAGCCAGAGAGCTCTTTGGCCTCAGTAAACTACAAACCCCAGAATTCCACAGGATGTTGAAAGTAGAATAATAGCACTATAACAGTGGAGTGCAGAAATGGCCTGGATGGCTCATGTGACCTTTGGGACAGGGCTAGCCAGCTTGGCTGTTATGTTGATTTGCCACATGAGTAATAATATACGAATTCAGTTTTGGTATAGAAAAGCAGTTCTTAACCTGGGGTCTGTGATGTCCTCATAGGGAGTCTATGAAGGCTTGAAGAAATGTTATGAGTTTTTACAGTTTAAATAGAAGGAAAGGAAAGGCAGGCAGGCGGACAGACTGATAGACAGACAGACAGACAGACAGACAGTCATACACTGATCTCAAAGACTATAAGTCTTTTGCTGGTGACAGAGATCATTTGTACAAATTTTCATTACAATATCTCAAACAGTTCAAAAGGTATGAAATTGTTTGATAGCAAAAAATGTACCCATAACTTACTACTTCTGTACATGGTGAGAACATACAAGTGAATAACACTGAGTGGCTGAGAGAAAGCACATGACATTTCTTGCTACCACACATACATGGTGGACCATGGCAACTAAAGATATTTAAAGGGGTCAGTGGTAAAGAAAAGGTTAAGAACCACTGGCATACAACAATAACAGTCACAGGTTGCATGTGATTGTTGCATGGGTTCGTTTCTTTTGGCCAGGCCCACATAGCTACTCACTGCCATCTTGTGGCAAGCCAACAACACCACAACAATTCCAGATAAATTATTATGTGGAGAAAATATTGGATTTTCCTGACTGAATCACATTTATCAGGTACACCCCCAAAGCCTTTATGTTGCTTTGCCCTAGTGTATAAAACTATTTTGTTTGTTTTTTCATTCCATTGACCAACTGTTCAGCTGACCAATTCAGTCAATGGCTATGGATCTTTTTATGCGTTTATACCTGCATAGCACTCCCTCACAGGGTTTGTGATGTTAACACTAAATAAGAAGATGGTCATTAGTGTGTGTTTGCTCAGAAGAATTAAGATAACTTGGCATAAAAGGCTTAAAATAATTCTATAACTTATGTTATGGTTGTCTGGATTACCATCCTATGGGTGATTGAAAGATTGGATCTGCCTTTCCAAAACTGGAGATCTCTGAATTTGAAATCCCCCACCCCAGCCCCAACGTCTCTGGTCTTTGACAGTGGTGCTTCAACATAAAAGAGTGGGTGAGGGGGAAATCAGTGGGCTTCCCCCTTGCTGGAATGGTGAGGACTGACAGCCTTTCCAGACTGAATTGGAGTCACTCAAACTAGTGAACATTTCTTTAGCTCTGAATCTGTTGTAAAGAATTTTCCTCCCATTGTAACAATGAGAAGGGAATAGTTCTGAAGAAAGCAAAAATATCAGAAGGGTGATGGAGCACTCCTCCACTCTCATTTCTACCTGCAGGAGGCTAGGAAGATGTTGGATTTTTCAGGCTTGTCCAGTAGTAAAAGAATTAATGCCATCTCTCTTATAAGCATACTTGGTAAACAGATTTGATGAAAGAATGGCAAATTTCACAACTGCCAGAATTCTTCTAGCAGGATTCAGAAGTCACAGGACCCCAGTTGCATTGTTTAATCCTGTTTCAGTGACAGGATTAATTTTTACTGCCTTTTCAGTCATCTTACTACAATGTACTAATACTAAGCTGCAAGACGTGTGCAGCCAAATAATTGTCCGATTTCATTCAAGTACATATGTGAAATTCCTTCAGCCACTATGCTTCTGAACTCCGTGCCCGCCAAAGTTTCTGGGATGTCTTTCCAGACAGCGTGCCACATGCAGTGTCCTGAAGGCACATGTGAGGCTTGAATCCCAGTCAACAGATAATATTCCCATTCCTCTCAGAACCTGGACTGCAAACATCCTGACAGCTGCGCTCTCTTTGAGAACATAGTCCTTTGTTCTGGCCTGTTTATATTCTGAATCATCATAGCAGTTCAGCCAATTGGTGTCAGAGGCTTTATTATCCTGCGGGAAATAATTTATCGCCCTGAAAGCAATATATTGGCATGTAGTGAGATGGTATTAACTTCATTTTCCCCCCTATCTACTTTCTTTTCTGTAATTCTGTGCAAATTACAGTAAAATGATAGCCACTGTAGGTCTCCAGGTAATAGCCTATCTGATATTATATTTTAAATGGATATATAATAAAGGAAAACATAATATTTGAATTGGAACTGTATTCTTGAAAATAATTTGGAAAACTATCATTTATTCAGTATTGTTAGGACCATTCCAGACAATGTCCTTCTCTTTCCTTCCAGCCCCTGCAGGTAATGCTTCTACTCCATTAGAGTTGTGTTAGCCACATCAAAGTAAGAAAAGAGGTCAGAAGAAGAGCATTATCTTCATACTGCTGAAGATGTGCATTTGCATTCTGGATTGGAGGCATGTACAACTTCTAAAGGGGAAAAGGACGAAAGGCAGTGAGGAGGAATGCACCAGTGAAATGCACTTTCAGGTGGTGATGGGATGCTAAACAAGGGAGTTGAGGAAGGCTAGGCTTGTGATTGTATCTTTGTTATCCAAGTCTGAAACGCTTTTGATGACTTAATGTCATAATCTCTAAACAAGGGTGACAAAGTGTAGCTCTCCAGGTACTGCTGGATTACTATCTCTATCATCTTAAATCACAGGGTATGCTAGCTCAGGTTAATGGGATTTGTGGAGTTCCATCAGCATCTGGAGGGCTACAGGTTCACCAACCCTATGGTAAAGCAAACCATTTTCGAAAAAATGGTTGAATTGACAATGGACACAAGACAGGCCTATGAGGAAATGATTTCAGCTTTAGAGAGAGAGTCAGCTGAAGAAGAAAGCGGATGTGACTGTATACAGTCAAAAACAGTATAAGCAAGTCACCACACACTGCCTTTTCCAGGGTCCAAGCAAGATGTCCCAGATTACATAAAAATCTGGAAGCAAAAGCTTGAAGAGGAGTATAACTTTACATTCTGGTGCTGGAAAAACAGTTAACAACCAAAATGTTGCCCATGGGTTTTGAGGAGCCTCAAAAAATAAAAAATAATAAAATAAAGGAAACATACTGGAAATTAGTTATGATTCAACCCATTTAGGATGATGCTCTAAGGCCTTTTCCGCACCAGGCTATTAAAACAGTGCAGAGTGACCTCCAACGGAGGTCTTCTGCACCGTAGAGTGGACTGGGGTGGACTACTTTTTGTAGTTCCATACCTCAGTCCACGCAGGAGCGACCAGAACTGGTTGCGCAGCATGTTTTTTAAAAACCTCTTTCTAGAGGTTTTTAAAAAGCACGGAGCACGCGACTTCGTGTCTCTCCATCGCCGCGCTCCGGTGCAGATTTGCAGGCACACGCAAGTGCATGCCTGCAGATCTGCCGGGGGCGGGCTTTAGGCTGGCGAGCTTCTCCAGTTGGTGGAGAGCCTCTACCAACCGGAAGCCGCCATTTTGGACGCCGGAGCAGTGCGGAGTGACAAGCTCGCACTGCTCCTCATCCCGACGGACTTGCCCAGACCCACCAAAAAGCTGGTGAGGAAGCGTTTCCCTCGCCGCATGTGGAAAGGGCCTAAGACTCACCAAACTGCACCCAGTTTGTTTCCACCCAAGCAAATACACGTTTCATCTTCCAGAGCTGTTCCAGAGGTTATTGCCATGCACTTTAACTGTTAAGAGTTGGCAGGGGCAATTCCAGTTGATCTGCTGCTGTCCCACTTTCCCTGTTGCTTTTAAAATGTCATGGTTCCTCTCTCTTCTTCCCACTTTCTCCCTTTGTCCTCATCTTACTTTAGTTGCTACAGAATTCAAAGTACAAAAGTAGTTTGCACTCAGTTCTCTCAGCAGGGGAGGAAAGAAGAGGATGGAAATGAATGTTGCCTTTCCCAGTAAGCTCAGGCAAAAGCAAATTGCTGCAGCTTCTCCTAGTTTGTGTGTTTTTTACACTCTGATGTTGTTTGGCCACATATGTCCTAGTTTTCATTTGTGAAATGTTGGAGGGCATGCGTTCCTCTAAAATGTTATTACTTTGCCATTTGCCATCTAATTCGTCATATTGTTAACTTAAAATTGTATTCCACTCAGTTCAAAGAAACTTAATTTCCAAGAAAGCATGTTTTAAGATTGTATCCACTGAAATGGTTCCAAAGACAGTGTGACTGGAGTTCTGCTTACAAAACTTCTTAGCCATGAAAATGGCATGGGGCAATTTTAACACAGCCAGCCTTTCCCCTTTGGAAATCTGCTTGGGTTGTGAACCCAGATCCATATCAAAGATCGCAAAAGAAACTGCAAACGGAAGAGAGGATCAATAAACATCATGTCCTCTCACCCATTCCATGTGTAGCAGCCACCACCTAATCATCCTTTGGACCAAGAGAGCTCTTCCATTTGCAGAAGGGCTACTCAGGATCCAAGCTAAAATTCTTTTGACTGAAATGTAACTTCTAGTTGGCATATGCTGTTTACACTGCTAAATCATCTAGCATTCTTCAGCTCGCTTGTTGTTTATTTCATTTATTTGTTTTACTGAAGAAGCACATTTACTGGTAGATAGGATAAAGAGAACTCTATAAGTTCATTTTGGTCAGAGAGAAGTGACAGCCCTCTGAGATTTCAGTGTGAGACAGTTTTATAGAAGCTTGTGTGTTAATCCCTTCAGAATGCAGCATTTATCAGCTACCCCGTATGTGTTAAGCACCATGTTCTAAGAGAATTAATGTCTTTTCCCTTTCCTGTTCTTCCTCTGAAAGGAAAAATAGTCCATAGAAGGAATGTTAAAGAATAATCTTTTTTTCTTGTTGTTTTGTAGATGTTTCTGCTGGGAGATGCAGCTAATCTGGATTTAATGTCACTTCTGGTCTGTAAACTCAAAGAAAGAGCTGCTCTTAAGGGGAATACAGCCTCTTCTAGTGCAGGATATGCAATAAAAGAAGATTGTCTCTCCTTGTCCTTGGTAAAGAATGTGTTTTTAAGAGAAGACCTCTTAAGATATTGTTCATAAAATGGCATTTAGCTTCCCCAAAGGATCATGTCTGCAGGTACTCCTAGATTCAGCTTTACCACATAAGGTTCAGCAGTAATTGATGATAAGTAGCACTTTCCATCAGTTTAGCCTCTCTTAAAAGTGCATTTCTGAACCTACCAGCATATGTTACTGCAATATACGCCCCCATTCTGAAGGCTGTGCTATTTTTATAATTGGCCATATTTATGGCTGAAACATGTTTGAAAGAGCACTGGCTATTAGCATGTTGCCAGGTCAGGATGACCTCAGACATGATCAGGTCATAAATTCAAAGAGGATTATGCTGGAAAGCCCAATGCTGATGGGCTTTTGAAAATCCTTTTAGAAACTGCAAGCTACAAGCACTCCTGAAAACAATAGAAGGTGAAACTGCCAGGTGAAGCAATCAGGGATCCTACTGTCAGCATATCCTGAAGAGACTTTCCTTATTCACACAACCTGATCAAAACATTAAGAGATTGTCAGGGCTCCCATCAATGTTTTGTCATCTGGAGTTAAGACAATCAGCCCATTCCATACTCCTTTGTCAACCCTGTGAGAGAGCCATTACCACTTTGTCCATGTACCCTCCCTCAGGACAGGAAATAGAGTATAAAAACCCTAGCTCCAGCCTCAGTGAATTGTAGTACTTGGATGTAATATGGGGTACCTAGACCTCTGTTCATTCTTACTACCCTCAGATGGCTGTCTGAGCCACTCTGCTTCAACCTTCTGCTTCAGCACTGGTAATTATAATCCTTTCCACCCAATCTCTCTCTATCCAACCAACCTTTCTTGCTTCACTTTCCAATGGCCTTGTATGGTTTTAAAAAATTTCTGATTTTTGTGTGTGTTTGTTAATTCCAAATCAAATACTCTGTTTAACTTTTAACTGGAGTCCCCTCTAGAGTTAGTACTGGTGTACATAGGTGAAAAGATCTTGCTGATACGCTCCTCTTTCAGACCTCCTTTGAGCAATCAATCAATCAATCAATCAACTTTATTATGGTCACAGACCAGTATACAAGAACAAACAAGATATAAGATACATATAAATAGTCAATTGGTTAGAAAGAGATATACAACCATACAACATCATCCTCATTAAAACATATAAAATCAATCAGTAAAAAACAATTTGGTACATATAGATAGTCAATTGGTTAAAACCCAGTTTTTCTCAATGATCAGGAGTATTTTTAAATGGATAGTGATTTCATTAGCAGCATAACATTGCTAATACTGATTGTCATGACATTTGGCAGTGTTGGCATGGAGGGATGAATCCATTTTGGTGGTAGGCAGGGCCCAGGCACTTGTTTTATTTGATATGAGGAGGGGTCCCTTAAAGGACCTTGTTGATGTAGGCAACAAGGTCCCACCCAGCTCAGGAGCAGATGACTCTGCCTCACTCTCAGGTAGAAAAGGAACTACACATTGGTTTCCACCTGAGTTGATTCTGGTGTCTGTCATTCCAGCATTAAGCAGCAGGTGGACTGACCATTGAATGAACTGCCATTGGACAGCAACCAGTTCAACCATTGTCTAGATCCAGACCCATGCTGTGGACCAAGACTATTCATCTGTAACCAACAAAATTGTAGCTTTTTCCATTTCAAAAAAAATGTGGCCTGTGTTCACTCCTGCTAAAGTAAAGCTCCACTCGCTGCTGGGTCTCCAAAGAGGCAAGTAGGCTACAGCTCTTCTTGCCCTTGTATTCTCCAGATTTTACTACTGTTCAGAAATTTTAATTTCCAAAAATGCTTGGCAATTGACTGGGACTGATGCAGGGGACATATCTTGATGGTTTTGAAAAAGAATCTCATGATCTCCCAGTCTATTCCTACAAAGAGATAGCCTGGCCACTGCTATTCATGGGCAGGTAGCCTCCATAATTTACTACTGTCCAGAAATGTAGTTCTCAAAACGCTAGGCAATTAATTGGCACTGATGGTCAGAAGGAGACATCTCGTGCTGGTATTGGAAGAAAAAAATCCAATTAAACTTAGATTCTACTTCTGAACAAAGTGCCGGTGCTTACTTTAAAGCCTTCTACAGAAGTGCTTGATCCCATTCCAGCCTGCCTACATCACAAGAACTGCTACTACATTAACTCAGGACCATTTAATGAAGCACTCCTCATTTTCCTTATAAGTTTAGGTAGCTAAATGTGTACTGGAGCATATCAATCTACAAAGTTGTTTGCGTTGTTGTTGTTCTAACCATTGCTGTGTGCCTTCAAGTCGTTTTCAAGACTGATGGTGAATCTACAGTGGGGTTTTCTGGGACTGAGAGGGTGTGATGTTCCCAAGGTCATGCAATGGTTTTCCATGGCAAAGTGGAGAATCGAATCCTTGTCTCCAAGGACATAGTCCAGTAGTCCAACCAGTATGCCACACTGGACCCTGTTTGCATTCTTATTGAAGTCCAAAATGTTGGTGAGGTAGGATTTCTCTGCAGAAACCATGCTGATTCTTCCTCAGCAAGGCTGGTTCTTCTATACGCTTGCTATCCTTTCCACAACAGTATATTCCATCAATATATTACTTATGAGGTCTGATAGAGTTTTGCTATGTAGATTTAAAGATTTATTCATTTCCAATATGTCACTCAGCCCTAGAATGTCACTTCTTTTTATCTTTGTTTGACATACTGCAATCTTACACATGTTTAATCAAAAGAAAACTCAGTGGAGTTTAATCCAAAACAAAAGTGTAGAACATTGCAGCCTTTTCAGATGCTGCCACACCTGAAAAACTGGGTCAACTATGAATGTTTGTCCACTGTCATGAAGAGAAAAATTAAAGCAAATAACTTTTCTTTGTCTCTTCATTGACTTCTTGTTTAGCATTTTGATTTTTGCTTCTTGGTGTATTTAAATCATACTGTTCCCTGTACTTCTAGGATTAGCATGCTGCTTTCTATGTTGTTGTCATTATGTTCTGCTTGTTTTTTTTTTTTTTTTTTTATAGTTGTTCCCCTCCACCCCCACATACAGCCTCAGTGGAAAATATTACCACTTTTCTCTACTCAGGGAACATCAGACAGCAGATGTCTGCTATCCCAGACTGCCCTGATTCCTCTTGGATTCTGGTCAGAGAGCAGATTGATTCCTGTTGAAAGGATTAGGAAGTAAGTGGTGTGAAGTTCCTTTTCTGAGATTCCAAAAGGCTGTTGGCTGTCAGAGCAGACACTACAGGCCAGACGGACAATAACCTGGCCACACACACTTTGGGAGTTTCTTAAGTTTCTCATAGCAGACCTGACTGGTAGAGATCAGTAGGCCATGCTTCTACTAGCCTTGAGATAAATATTGTTAATAGGGAAAATGAGAACAAGATGCAACAAGTTGCAGGGTGACCCATCCAGGCTTGTTTCACTTTTGGAAAATAGCTCACTGGACATGTACAGTTTCTCTGTAAGTAGATACTGGCGGGCTATCAGAAGTGAGTGGCCTGTCCTTCAGAGTTTTTTTCAAACAGGGGTTGGTGGGTTAGACTAGCTGAGCCTTGGGATCCCTTCCAGTTTCACAGTTCTGTAATGTCAAACTTTCAACTCTGCAGACGGAGCATAGGTAGAGACAAGAAGCAAGAGTACTCATAAAAGACAGCTACTCATCCAATCTATACAGAGAGCTAGTTGCCCACTCCTCGGCTTTAACTCTCTCTCTAATTACTTCTTTCTCTTCCCAAGGTGAAATTTCATTTACACATAGATAGCAAGATCCACCCATTCTTAGGGAAGGGACAGAAAGGGACGATTTATCTTCCCCAGAAGGATTTCACATTCTAAGGACGGTCTTTATGCATCTCCTGAGTCCTACTAAAGAAGTACTATCATCCCACCTTGAGCCACTGATTTGCAGTCTTAACAAAAGATGCAGGAAAGAGAGAATGCATAGCTTGCTATTATCACCTGCTACAACCTGCACATCAAGTGACCTTTTGCAGCCACAGGGTCAGGTTCAAAAGTCAGCAGCTTTGACTTTATCTTTCACAGCAAAACAGGCTGAGTCACCAATGCACTTCTTGCTCCTTCAGCTCCGGAAACTTCAAAGGTAATTGGAACAGTAAAATCAGTAAGCTGCTCTACAGCACTGTCAACAAAACTCTTTCTACATTATTTAACAAACCACAAAATAATCTATGAAAGATAAATTGCTTTCCTCCTTAGGAAAAGAAAGAACAAATGAATAACCACATCTTTACCACATAGATGCCAATTAACAAATCTGTAAGATTCAAAAATGGGAGAAGAAAAATTTGCTTGCTTCATTGACTTCAAAAACAAAAAAATGTTTTGACTCCATCTGGTACACAATAATCATAAATTACTACAAAGTGGAACCTGAGGGGAAAACATGACTTCTTCAAAACCCAAGAACAAAACAAGAAAAACAGTAGAAAAATGGGGTGAAATGAGGGGCGGGGGGAGAGGAAGCCAGTAGAGTTCTTCAAACAAAGAGAATAAAATTGAAATTGTATTCAGCTAGATATATTGGTGACATACTTCTTACAATTCTGAGAATTGACAATCCAGCAAAAATGATTCCTAGCAGAACAACAACAACACAGTGCTGAAAGAGCCCTCCTGGTCTGTCTTTATACCTTTTACCAGCAGTTTTGATCTGTAAAGATCAGCAGCCATGGCTGAATGCAGATAAAGACAAGCCTGTATCTAAATTCTGATGGCTTGGTGGAGGCTGATAGGTCTGTGGAGAAGGCATTTTACAGGCTGTCTTGGGTGAAGTGCCCATTTAAAAGGCTCAGACAAATAGTACAGCCAGTTCATCTTCAGCTGTAAAGCTGACAGTACCGACCTGTGTTCTTTCAAAAATATGGAACAGTATATAATATTCATGCCCATTCAAGGAGCAGTAGGTGTGTGTGGCCAGATCCATGCATTCAGAATGTCTTATATAAAAGGGATAAATCATGGGAACAGTTTGTGGCATCAACAGTGTGAAAGGGGCCATAAATGCAAAACAAAATAGAAAAAGGCATTCAAAAGATGGAAGAAATGGAGGGGAGGATGCCATTTGGTCTTGAGCCAAAACATTCACATAAGCATTAATGCCTGAGATCGCATTGATCAAAGATGCATGAACAAGACTAGTCATCTCATATGACAATAATAACATTCACAGTTTTACAAAGGGTTTTTAAGTGGCTAATAACTGGCTTTAATCCTAGCTGGGTTCATATACCAGGGCCAAATTAGATCTGACATTACGCATGTAATTAGCCTCCATCTGTGGCAGTGTTACTCTGTTGTATTAGGTGCTGGGGAACATGAGTGGGAAGACACCAGCACCTTCATTTTCTAGTTGTGGGCTTCTCATTGGCATCTGTTTGGCCACTGTAGGGACAGAAGAGCATGGGGAAATAACATGAGATGATCTTGGCCTGGACCTTTGCCCCCATCTCTTAATCTTTAGCAAGAGTGCCTGAGAATGTTTTTCAGCTTTCCAAAATACCCTGCTACACTAATAGTATCTCATTCAATTTGCCCCCTAGAGCAGTGCTCCTTAAACTATCTGATGTGAGGGGCTGGCAGGGTTTTCTCCTCACTGTACTAGGGAGTGTGACCACATTTGTGTCCATCGATTACAACAATTTCTTTCTTTCTTTCCTGGAAGCTCAACATGGACTAGCAGCCAATGGCTTTCAGATCAAAATTTTTGAACAGCATTGCCACAGAGAAAGAAAACCCCGGGGGGAAATCCAGCTTTAAAGAGGCTTGCTGTGGATAGCAAATAGCCTGGGTGATAGCATACAGTGTCCTTGGTGTTCTCAGAACACCAAGTGCCGCTGTTTGTCACCCCCTGAAACTAGGTCTTTTCTTATTCATAAGGCCTTGCTCACAGAGCTTGCTTTGTTGCAAGTTACAGGCCTTTTGTACACTTGTGCCTGCCTTATTTCTAGGTGCAGTTTGTCTTCCTTTCCACTTAACCAGCCAAAGCAGGAAGAAATGTGTTTGCTGTGTGTATGGCTGCAGCTTTGGAAGACCCCTAAGGAGGCAGCCTGCCTGTCCTTCCCCGCTGCCCAAATTGCATCCTCCTCAGAGCATCTGATTGGTGTTCTGCTTCAGACTAATGGGCAAATTCCCCACCCCAAATTGCATCCAACAGCTGAGGTCAGTTAGTATATAGATAAAACAAGTGTGCCTGTCAGTATTAATGGCTCCCCCTTCCTTCTCTCAAACAGCACGACTTGCTCTTTTCTGTCTTATGGGGCTGTTTGCTCTTCTAACACAGGCAGCCTTGGGCTTGCATGGAGTTCTGAGAAAACACCCCTACAACGTGTTACACTCTGATGATGGCCTCTTATTATAACAGGAAGGAAGGAACAGGGTTGTTAATCACTTTGTGGGAAGGGTTCAATTTGTAAGGAGACAAGGAGCAGAGGGACATCAAGTATGCAGCTGCCAGAAAGTCATAGGCCCAATCCTGCAGCTGTTAGTGGCACTCTGTGACTTGTAAGATCCTTGTGAGATATTCCAGTGCTGCTGAAATAAGGTACCTGACTAAAGCTCCTGGTCTGTCTGTAGCCCAGAAGGGGCATATAATTGGTCAGGCAGATCTCTGGCAAGCAACCGAAGCACCTGCTAATTGCTGGAAAGGAGCCCCCTGTGAAAGGCTGGTAGTAATATTAGCAGTAGCAGTTCTACACTGTGCTGACCAGAAGTCATAAGCAAAAGAAAACTGGATATTATGCAGTTCAGAGATAGATAAAAATCACAATTATAAAAGCATTTATAGCAATTGAATAACAGCTATTTACCTCGAGGCTCCAAAACCTGTGACCCCCACTAGATGTTTTTGGACTGTAGTTTCTGTCAGCCCCAATCTACATAGCCAATAGTAAGGGATAAGGGGAACTGTAATCCAGCAAAATGTGGAGGGCTGCAGGTTCTTCACATTTAGCTTGTCTATCATTGCACTGCTGAGGTCTATAGCTGACTGCACAAATATAAATAAATCTGACAGAGAGGGACAGGGAGAGAATTCAGCTAGCCCTAAATGGGTCACAGCCCTCTGCTTCAGAAGCTCAGCCCTGAATTCCAGACCAGGGTTGCTAATCAGAGAGAAGGTCCAATCTATGCTGAAGAAATTGGGGGCAGAATGCACTGTGGCTGTTCAGACTCCTGGTTGGGGATCATGTTTTTCTCTCCCACGTTAAGACCTCCATCAGAAGAGAAAGTAGCACAGAGTATAAAGGATTAAACATTATTCTATAGTATGATAGGTTTTTATCTAGAATTCACAAGAAGATTTTTTTTCTGTAGGAAAGAGAATAGTGAAAAGTGGCACGCTGTCTTGCCTGTGTTCTGTGGCACAGTCCATAGTATAACCTCATAATACCAGTACTTCATTTGTCTGTCTCTGCAATCAAGATGGGGTGCAGAGCAGTGGTGGCTCCAGAGTCAGTGGACCAGTGAATCCATTCTGAGTTTTTAGTCTAAACTGTAAGGAAATTATCCAATACGCTGAACGCATTTTAGGAGACATGATTCAGAACTTTGGATAGCTCCTTTAAAATCCAGGCTAAACCCTAGCTGGATTACATCAGAGCTGTTTGTGCTGTAGGCACTCAGCTCTTTTATCTTATTACTCCACATCAGCAGGAATCAGGAACTGGTGGTGCTGTGGGGCAACTATCAATAGTTCAAATGGAATTCCCTGGTGCCAACCACTGGCCTCCTGCTACTGAGGTACAGCAAACCCTCAGAAACCAGTGTGAAGCAATGGGGGAGATTCTTGATCTTGGAAAGTTCAGCTACAGTTCCTCATGAAGCACAGGGCCTTTCCTTGGCTGATTAACCTCAACAAAGTGTTGTCGAGGTAAAGTGTGCTGTCCTCAGCGCTTTGGAAGGAAAGTGAGATTGAAATGTAGCACATTGCTTAGTGGGCTCTGTGGCATGGGAGGGGCCCTGTTTTGTGCCTTGTGCAGGAATTGCAAAACTCCCAAGGGCTAAACTGCAATATTTGTGAAATGAGTGGATGCAGCTGAGCCTCCTTTAAAAGATTTATGTACATAAGCAAGTAGAGCTCCAAACAAGATCAGGACCATCATTTAAACTTCCTCTGTTACCTCATTTTCTTAACATTCCCAACATTGGCATGGCAGATCTTTTGTTACCCTTTTACTGCACCAGGGAGGGATTTAGGAAAACAAGCAGCAATGAGTGTGGGAGAAGATATTTCAATTCTTCCCTTGCACAAGTTCTGGGCCCAATCCATACTGGGGCATCACACAGTAAAGCAAAGTAAAAATAAGAAAGACTCCTCTTCATGCTGCACATGTAAGGCATTTTACTGTTCAGTCCTCAGGCTTAGGAAAGCCAGCGTGGTTTGAGTGTTGGACTACAACTCTGGAGATCAGGGTTTGGATCCCTGCTAGCAAAGGAAAAGCTACTGGGTGACCTTGGGCAAGTCACACTCTCTCAGCATCAGAGGAAAGCAAAGGCAAACCTCCTCTGATCAAATTCTGCCAAGAAGACCCCGTGGTAGGGCCACCTTAGAGTCACTGTAAGTCAGAAGTGACTTGAAGGCACATAAACAACTAAACCTCAGAACTAGAAGGCAAGAGTCTTGTGGCTTAGAAATGGAAAAGTGCTACACTGTTCACCAAGCCATTTAAGAGGTATAATGAGAAGTGCAGAGAGCATAGAGCCCCTGAAAGTTTTGGCTGGCAGGCTTAGCACTCCTTCCTAAATGTTGAGGCAAAGTGGACCTGAGCCCCTTCAGAAGTCAGCAGTCAGATATTCACTAAATGTTCTAGCTCAAAGAAATATTAAGGCATTGTTGTTGAGCCCTCCTAGGAATAATGTAGGTGGCTGCTTGCGCTCCATCCAATGCACATCCACTTGGGAATAAACTACATTGAATCCATGAGAGGAACTTATAAGTACACATTGTGCTTTCAAGAGTCTTCATACTTAAGGATGTTTCAATGATAATAGATGGGAGAAATAATTTGTCCTCCTCCAACTGTGCCCTATGCCTGATTCTCTGCACTTCACGCTTGATAGATACATATTACTGCATTTTCTTTTGGGAGTATATGTGTGTGATGCTATGTCTTCCAATATAACCCCCACGGCTTTTGCTCTTAAAGTAGTTAAATTGGGGGGGGGGAGTGACATGATAGAAGACCTTGTAGGTACCATTGCATTCACTTAATTAGAATCTTGCACATTTTGCCTTTGCTTGGTATATCAGTTATGGTTTCTCTTTCTCAGTTTTGTAACATTCCTTTATTATTTTGACACTGTTTTGATGATTGATTTAGTTGTTGTTGGCAGTTATTTTAATGCAATACATTCTGCGTATTCATTTTTTTAATACACCTACAAGTGGGCAAAATTAATAACAAACTGTCTGCCACTGTTGAGTATCCTTGAAAACAGTTCCAAGGTCTTTGATTGTTGCTAGGAGTGACCAGTTATCTCCCAGTGGGAAGCCTCTACCCATTCACTCTCTCTTCATATAGTGGCATGTGTATGCATATGCACAACTTCAAGTTGCCTGTCAACTTATGGGGATCCCATGAATTTCATAGAGCCTGTTAAGGAATATTCAGAAATGGTTCCGGCAGTTCCTTCCTGTGAAATATAGCCTACAGCACCTGGTATTTGTTGGTGGTCTCCCATCCAAGCACTAACGAGGGCTGATCCTGCTTAACTTCCAAGATCAGAGGGGAACGTGTGCCTTTAGGCTATCTATGCTCTACTCAGGCAGTAGTGCGGTGCACCAAATGGGACCAAGAACCACCTAGAGCAAGTGCAGGACATGTGAAGGCAGTTGCTGTTGGGTGACTCTGGCCATTTCCGCACTACACTCTTATAGCGCGATTATTCCACTTTCAACCTCCTATGGAATCCTGGGGTTTGCAGTTCCGGGAGGGGCCGGCCGGTAGCAGAAGACTGGGAGCCTTGGGTCGCCAGCAGCCAGCCCCTGATGCTGCTTCACCCGGCAGAAGAGGCAGCAGAGTAAGGGCAAAACTGGAAGAGAGGCCAACACTGATAGGAATTGTGTGGTCCTCCAGATGTTGTTGGACTGCAACTCTCCGCTGCTCCAGCCAGCACAGCCCATGTCTAAGAGGGATGAGAACGGTCGTCCAAAAACCTTGGAGGTTTTTAAGCAGAAGCTTGATGGTCATCTGTCGGGATTGCTTTGAGGGTGTTCCTGCATGGCAGGGGGTTGGACTGGATGGCCCCTGGGGTCTCTTCCAACTCTACATTTCTATGATTCTATGATTCCCACCCAACCCTGCATGCATGCAGCTGCCTCTCTGCCCACTTACTTACCTTTGCTATCCTTCCAGCGTTTTGCTCTCTCTTTCTCTGTGCTGTCTCTGGTCCAAAGCCTTCCTTCACACCAGAGAGGGAGAGAAGCTGCCTTTGGCCACGAATCGGCCCTCCGCTCTTTTGACAGCACGATGCTAAGCTCTTTCGGGAACGAGTTTCCTCGAGTTCCACAACTCGTGGAGGGAACTTTAAATATAGGGGAGTGGGGGACGAGGACCTTGGATTGCAACTCCCAGCAACCTTGCCCAGGGGCGATGAATGGTGGGAAGTGCAGTTCAACAACCCCTGGAGGTCCCTGGCCCGTTGTAGACTTCAGCCTTAACTTTTGGGGGGGGGGGGGAGAGGAGGTGCTTGGAGTGCTTTACCTCCTCCGGCTGTGTGGTGAGCCAGCCCTTCCTGCTGCGCCGGCTCCTCCTCTTTGGGCTGAATGGAGCCCCGGCCCCCCTCTCTTCCCCCCTCTCCGCAAGTCCCACCCCGAGGGGACCCCGATCCGGCCCAGCGGGGGGCTTGGGAGCTTCTCCCCCTCGGGTTCCGACGAGTCAGTCCTGCTGCCTCCGTGCGGAGTGGGAGGACCCTCTCTCCGCCTCGCTCGCTCGCTCCGTGATTCTCCCCGCCCGGCGATCCCCGCGCCGCTCTCCCGTCTCGCTCCCCGCCGAGGTAAGCCGGGTGGGTTGGGTCGGCGCTGCCGCGGCGGCGGCCAATCGCGGCGCGGCGCCGTAGAGCAGATGGCGCGTTCGCCCGCGCGCCTTCGCGCCCCTTTCCCCGCCGAAGCTCAACACCCGGCGGCTGTCGCGCACAGACAGGCGCCGGGCTATGGGGTGGGCAGCCGCCGCGCCGCCAGCTCCCTCTGCCCGGGGAAGTGCGCCGCCCTCGCCGCCCCCGATCCGCCGCCTTCGCTTGGCCAGACCGAGGCGAGCCCGGTAAGTGCCTCCTCCCTCCTTCTCCCGGGCGGGCGGGCGGCGGGAGGACCAGCCACTGGCAGCCGCCGCCGCCGCCGCCGCCTGCGCCTCGCCTCTTTGCGCAGGATGCCAACTTGGGAGCCGGCGGCGGGCGCGGACTCTTTGGGCGGCCCGCGTAAGCGCCAGGCTTCCCCCCACCCCCGAATCGTGCCTCGCCTGTGCCAGTCTTTAGGATCCGGGAATGATCTGGGATGGAGGGTGAGGCAGATCGTTGGAACCTCCCGAACGGCGATCCTGGATCGCAAGCGAGCTCTCCCATCCAACTCGGCGGCACTGACTTCCGAGGAGGCACGTCTAGGATCGCGCCCTTGGTGAAAAGCCTGCCTGCGGCTCCGGGAGGGTCGCGTTTGTCTGCGCTGCTGACTTTTTCTCCGAGATCTTATTTGTTTGGGGGGATATCTCTCGGGGTGGTTGCTGGAGGCGATCCGGTTTCGGAAAGCCTCGCTAAACGGACAATTTCCCCGTTGCCTGAAACGGCTGGCCTTTCCGGAGGGTTGCAGACAAATCCCTTTTCGTCTTAACTCCTCCTTTCTGGAGCCGTTTCCGCACTAGACTGTTGTAGCGCTATGATTCCACTCTCAACATCCTATGGAATCCTGGGGTTTGCAGGTTCGGCCCTTGGGGTTTGCAGGGCCGGCCGGCCCCTCCTGAACCTATAAACCCCAGGATTTCATAGGATGTTGAAAGTGGAATCATAGCGCTACAACAACCTAGTGCGGAAATGGCCTGGGGTTGTGAATCTGCATTGCGATTGCTGAGTCGTCAACGCGCCAGACCCCCCCCTCCACGCCCCGCAGTTTCCCGGTACGAGGAAGAAGTTTGCGGCAGGTGGACGGGTGCAGCTTTCTAGTATTTCGGCAAAGGATCGCGGCTTCGCCTCCTCCGCTTACTTGAAAGCAAGAGTAACGTTGCAGGGCGAGCTCTGGGTCGTTAGTAGTTCGATCGTGCTCCCAAGCCCGGCTCTGTCGTGGAAAGAGCTCCCTCGTGCCGCTTCGTAATTGGGGCCGGTGGGGGTGGGCGCGAAACAAATAGGCGCGATCCACAAGCTCCGCTTCCTCGGAAGTTCAGGGACACTTCTGTCCGAAGTGACGTTGCGGCTCAACCATCCGGAAACGGAATGAATGGAAGGGAAGGAAGCCCCGTTGAAGCCACCGCTACTTTCTTTCCGAGTGAGCGCCGGTAGGATCGGGTTGCGCGGTTTTTGCCAAAACGCTTCGATCCGGAACGCGTTGGCTAAAGGATGGCGCTGGACGCGGTGGGACATGCTTAGGACGGGCTCGCCGATGAGGTGCTTTTAGACTTAAACCGGTTAGTTCAGTGATTCTGGCTCCTTGGCACGATGCTCTGGTTAGTCTTAGGCCATTTCCGCACTAGCCTGTTATAGCGCGATGATTCCACTTTCAACATCCTCTGGAATCCTGGGGTTTGCAGCTTCGGGAGGGGCCGGCCGGCCCCTCCCGAAGCTGCAAACCCCAGGATTCCAGAGGATGTTGAAAGTGGAATCATCGCGCTATAACAGGCTAGTGCGGAAATGGCCTTTAATTTCAAGGATGCTGCTGTCCTCAATAGAAAGTGTTTTTTAAATCTCGGGGAGGAATCAGCAGACACGTGCGTGCTGGAGCCGCCGCGCACACCCTCTGCTATTTTTATCGCCTCTGATTCTCCACCGCTTGAAAGATTTGCTTTCTAACTCTTTTTCCCCACGGAGTCTGGCAATGATATCAGCGGCTTAGCGTTCCTTTTTGAATAGAGAGAGAGCATCTTATCAAATAGGGTTAACCCCCCCCCACCACAGATCCTCCCACAGTCACGCATCTTGAGTTTCCTCTCTGCCAAAGAGATGCCTTTGGTACGGGGAGGGCTGGAGGAATAGACGCTTCCATGGGGTTTCTGAAGTCACGTTTGCTGCTGTGTGTAATAAAACAGTCCCTGGCGGGATCCCAAGTAGTTTTTTTCCTCTCTCCCTTGGCCTCGCTCCAATTTATATGTGTCTCAATATTTTCCTAGGTTCAGTTTTAACTGTGCTTGATACAGGGTTTATGGTGACTCCCACCTCCCAATCTATGGGGCTCCCTGTGTAGAGATCTGTGGGTCTGTGTGCATGCGTGGGGGGGGGCACATGTGCCTTTTTGGTTTGAGGTGGCACTTGAATGTCAAGATGATGGATTTAGATCTCAGATGTAGTGTCAAGGATAGCACAGGTTTGTTGGGTAACTAGAAGGCAGCTAATCTTCAGGGACCTCTCTTTTGTGCTCCCTGGTATGTGTCTCTAATAGCTGCTTTAAGGTGGTTTCATGGAAGTGTGAGGGGGACTTTTGTAGCTTCCTGGTAAAATCAAGAAATATGGCTAAGAATGTTGATCTTCCATGTGGATTTCATTTTTCTCTTTGGAAGAATAGATTAGTCTTAGGAAGAGAAAACTGGGTAGATAGAATGTTTGTTTGTTTTTTAAACTGGCAATGACAGTCTTTTGATTGAGCTGTCATTTTTGTTTTATATTTTTCATATTCTACATGTTGTGTTAAGAGTGTTGCGTCTGTTTATATAGGGATCCATAGTCTTGCCTCCAGAGTTATTTCGTGCACATTAATCCTGCATCTCCCTTTTGATTTCTCTTTTTTGCTTCAGTCTTTCAATGAGTAAATAGATTTCACCATTCTTCCTACTTGCTTAACCTTTTGGTTTGGTCAGCTATTGAAAAACCATTATTCTTGGGGTCAATCAGGTCATAGTTGTATTCCAATTTTCAGACATGTTTTTTTCTAATAAATTCAGCAAGATCATACCAAGAAGAAAAGTATACTTCAGTGAAGAATGATCAGCTATTGCATCCCCAATCAAGGGTTCTTCAGATATGTTAAACTACAACTCCCCTTCTCACCTCTTTGGATGTGGAGGTGGGGGGAGTGGTCACTCAAAAAACTTGCAATGTACCAAGTTGAGAAAAGCTGACTGAGCCCTTTTCTCATTTTACTATTTGAAGGCTACTTTTTAAAAGCAAAACAAAAAGATGCCTATAAAGAATTTGTGATGCACAGTTTGTCTCAGGTTGACATAATTAGTAAGACGGCCCTATGCATACCTACTCATAAGTAATCAAGTTGGTCTCAGGAAAACTTTACTCCCAGGTAAGTGTGAATAGGATTGGAACCAATTCACACTTACTTCGAAGTAAGAAGCTCAACGGAATTCTGTGGGACCTACTTCTAAGTAGGTTTGCATTGTAGGGTTGTAGGCTTAGGTATGTTTGTATAGCCTATGTTCTGTCTAACTCCAAGGGAAGTCCTATGCGTGGCTATAGAAAGTAAGTTTTCTGTTGAACTGAGTTAGGCTTAGTCAGGCAAATGGATAGAGGCTTGCTGACTCAGTTGTACTTCTACATATGCAGGGTTACCACTGGTATATTTATTTCTATCCCACCTTTTTTACTAGATTGGAACTCAAAGGTTTGGCTTGAGATTGTACAGCTATGAACCTAAGTGTGCTGACTCTCCAATCATCAAGTTTACTACCAAAAAGTCATTTTTATTTCCAAGGAACTTAACTCTTGCAATTCCATCAATACTTACGTGAGAGTAAGTCTCACTGAACTAAGTAAGCAACTGAGTAAACGTGCATAAAAGTGGCTTGCTTGCATACTTTAAGAATTCAGAATTGCTGGTGGTGCTTATGAAATAATGGGATCTTCTTCCAATGAGAAGTATTGAAGGTTAATTTCATTTTGTGTAAAATAAGCCTTTTTTTAAAAAAAAAGAATGTTCTTACTTATAATCAAACTTGCTGAAAGAACTGACATGCTGAAATAAATTTCTTGAAAGTAAATTTCTGGTATGTAAGAGATTCTATTCAAAAGAGAAGGATGAGAGGGAAGCATTCCAACATTGTCTATGATGAGAACTGTACTAAAGCTCAGAGAAAGTGATGAGTGTTCCAGTGGCAGTTACTGATGAGAATCAGTGATAAAAAAAAAAAAAGATATATAGACAGTGAATGAATGTGTGTGTATGTGTGCTTGTGCTGGTAAGTATTCCCCTAATGTTAAAGGATTTTAGTATCAAAGTACTTAGGAAAAAGCCAGTGCTGCTCTTCTGCAGGTTTCTGAATATGGTGATGGGGGCAAAGTAATGGTGAATTTTATTTGAATCCTGGTTACCCATCTGATAATTGCTTGGAAGAAACTTTCTACTGGAGTTACTGAGATTTGGTCCTATATAAATATGTATAGGACTAGGTTGCGTAAAAAGCTAAGTAAATCACTGACAAAGCAGAAAAAGCCCATCATACCATAGTGATTTCAGTTGTTTTGAAAACTCCTATCTGGGAAGAAAAGTCAGTGAATTTGAATAAATCTCAGAAGCCTCCAGGCAGGTATACTTTAAGCAGGCTGCCAGTATTTCTGCTATAAAAATAGACTTCAATCTCACTTCTTAAAATATCAAGTAGTGTTTTGTTCAACTCAGCATTTACTCATCCAAATATTTTCCTGTTGTACTTATCCCTGAATTTTCTGTTCCCTTAGTCTGCAACTTTCTCAGCAAGACTTTGTGTGCTGAGGATTTTTAATGGAAGGTAGATCATGAATGAGGATGCCAAAATGCTCTTCTCCATCTGTTTTTTTGAAAGTTCATTTACATATAACATTAAGCCCCATAAATGCAAAGCAGAACATCACAAAACTAAAAATACAACTAGAGCATCTGACAGTATAACGAGAATTCATCCAAAGAAATTGAGCCACATTTTCCTTCAGGGTTTTTGAATGTGACCTCTCAAATGATAACAAAGAAAAAAGTGGCTAAATTTGCCAAATAGGGAATATAAAATTGAACAAAGAGGTGTGGAGAGTGGTGTGGAGAAAGTGCCACAGTTGTGTGTGTGATAGTGGGGGATTGCAGCATAATGCTGTGCATAACTGCTGAGGTATAAGCCCTTTAGAATGAAGTGGAACTTCTAAAGAAAGTGTGAATAGGACTGCAATCTTAATGGACCAATTGTGGGAGAACCAGCAAATTCTTGTGTGGTTGCATGGATCTGAGTGTGGCTGCTTCTTTGATTATATATTTAGAAAATGCATACTCTACCCTTGAGTAAAAACTTTCAGAGAAGCTTAGAATCAATAAAGTATAGCAGAATGATCAGAAATGGGGAGGTCTCCATTATAATTGATGCTGTGCTGTACTGACTGCCCCAGGGACACATGCATTGGATATGGACGTGTTAAGAAGTGGTCAGTTAAAAATCTCAGAAATTTTGTTTCAGATATGAGGTAGAGCAGGTCTTCACTACTCTGAATTTCAGGACAGGGCTGTCTTAATGCTACACACTTTAACAAACATGCCTACCCAAGCGGAGCTGTGCTCCTTTCAGTAGAAATCCAAAGTGAATTAAGATTAGAGACTAGTGCTGCTCATAGAATGATTAAGTCGATAGGATTTAAGAGGCTTACATTGTGCACAGGATTGTAACCTCCGTTTGTATTTTTGGCACACCATTTTAGTGTTTGTCTTTCACTGTGTTGCACAGAGAGGATGAGACAGATGTTGGCTGCTGCGCTCCATATGTGTGTATTATGGTAGGTTGTTGACTTGTGCCCTGGGGTCATGTTCCCTCCTACTTCATTACTTCTGGATCAGCAAGGACATTCAAACAAGCACTGTGTCTTGTAGCAATTGCTTCCAAGATGTTGTATGCCTTTTTTTTTTCAAACTCTGGGTTGGGAACTGCATTTCTTTTTCTAATAGGTTTTCTTAGATCATCTTGAAAGATCTGTTTTTCTCTGTGTCTAATTCACAACCCTTATGCATAGCAAGTACTACATTGCCAAGTTCTGAGGAAAAAAAACAAACTTTTTCTGATAGCAGATATGGTTAGTGGCTGTGGATTCAGCCATGCTACCTGGGGGAGTCTGAGCCTTGTAGTTCAAAACAGTAAATTTTTCAAGCTCTGATTCTGTTCTCTGAAGCCTTGGAAGTGTTTCTCTAGATGTTGTGGTCTGTTTGTTACTTTGCTTATGTGTCTGTCTAGAGGAGGAAGATGGGCATAGGGTAGGGGTCCTAGGCTTCTCTTTTGCAGTTTTTTTTAGGAGTTCAAGAACCAATTGGCCTTTTTTTTTTATTTTGGAATATGATCCATCTTGCTGTGAATTATAAGTTATGGAAGTGTTATATGGAATAGAATGTTCTCTATCCCTTAAGGATTCTCAAAGCTCCAATGGAATTAAGCAGAGTTGGTGAGAGGATTAGTGTGTGTGTAAAAACAGTTCTAATAAAATGGATGTATCCTGCAATGTAGGGAACAAATATTAGTTCCAAATGTTTCAGAAGCTGCAGGTGTAATCATGGTGTCTTTCCTACTGTGGCTTTGTTATGAGAGAGTTTGTGTTATGTACAGTTGCTGTACATGGAAGTCAGTTCTGTCTTTTTCCTCAGGGGAAAAAAGTGCTGTATTAACATGTTCGGCACTGGCATTGAACTGGATCTGAAAATGGCAGCTGCTGGCCACCCTCCCTTTATGGTCTGTGATGAGGTAGTGGGACGGCCACATCCCTGGAAGTATCTCTCTCATGTTATGTGATCGGTCCATCTCTCTGTATGATTTAAAGTCTTTGTGTGTATACTTGTGATCACTGAGATTTCAGTGCTCAGTTTACTTGTCAGGGAACAATTGCTGTACCATTGTTCCCTCTGCATCTCTATCCTTTTGTACGGCCTTAGAACGGGTAGGATTCTTGGAAGGGTGAGACTCTTCCTGTGTGTGTTCTTGTCCTTCTTGGCTCAAAAAAGTGTCTGAGATGGGAACCGATCAACTAGTAAGGGCAATGGTGAAAGCTTCTTTACAACAAGACAAAGTTGCAGCATACCACAAAGAGGAGACAGTGAGACCTGTGCTGAAAAAAACATCCATGGAATCCAGTGTATTTGATAGTTTCTGATTAGCCTCCAATATTCCATCCTTGGGCAATGTCCATTTGATGGTAGTTCACCTACAGGTGATCCTTGATGAGATCTCTTAACCTAAGTCCCTTTCAGTCCCTTAGCTTGATTTGTTTCAGGCCTGAGTATGGGATACAGATAGCTTTGGGCACCTTGGTTGATGGTGTGTGTTGAGTATTGGGTCTTTTGCTGAACTTTCCACTGTCTTTTGATTCTTCTGGCCATCTGTCTGGTTTGGGACTGCAAGGTGTTGTGGCAACTTGATCCTTTCTGGTGCTGGGGGCATTCCTGTTTGATGCAACTGCTTTGTGAAGTCCCTGAGGGATTTGTCTTGTCTCAGAGTCTTAAATAGCATGTGGGACAAGATGAACCCCCTAGAGATTCTATAGCTCAGTACCAATGAAACCTCTGGAAGTGGTTATTTGGAGTGTGGTGGCTTGGTGACACCAGTATGCAGATGTACCTTTTTCATTTAAATCTGAGAAAGATGTTTTAAAAACCAGGGTATGATGTCAGTAATGGGCTGGATGAGAGGGAAGAAACTGAAGCTCAATCCAGAAAAGACAGAGGTGGTCCTGGTCAATTGGAAGGCAGGTCAGGGAACAGAGATTCAGCCAGTGTTGAATGGTATCACACTCCAGCTGAAGACTCAGTAAACTACAAACCCCAGAATTCCACAGGATGTTGAAAGTGGAATAATAGTACTATAACAGTGTAAGGCAGAATACCCTCAGTCCTGCACCTGGTCATTCAGTTCTTGGGTGGTTGCCAGCTTTAGTGTATTTGCACAGCTGATACTAGTGTGCCAGTTGTGCTGCCCCTAGAAGGCTCTGATATGGCCATGGTGACTAGTAGTTTAGGTACATCCCATTTGGAATACAGGCATTCCTCAGTTAACAGAGAGCTTCTGACAGAGAAGCACCTTTTTAACAAAGCCTTTTTACAGGAATCAAGCCCAGCCAAGCCCCCACTGTTCTTGTCTTCTGTCTGACTGGAAGGTGTTTTTTTTTTAATTGGCATTGTTCTGGAGGAATGATGAAGGAGGGGCTGGAGAAAAACAGACTTTCAGTGCTGGGTTTCAGCAGCATGTCTTCAGTAAACAATGCAATAAAGTTTGACCTGAGAAAGAATGGGATTCTACTCTAGGTGGTGCTACTGTAATTGTGTGAGCTTATGTATAACCAGCAAGGTAAACAGCTGCCTGTAGAATCACTGAGCATGTGTGAAGAGGGAAACAGAAAGAATATGGGAAGCCTCACCAGATTAGCTTCCCCCACCAGCAACCCTAGCATGCTGAAAAAGCATAGATCTGTAAGTTTCACCACCAAAATGAAAATTATAACAGAAATGGAGGCTGTTAGGGAACTGGGTATGTTTAACCTGGAAATGAGAAGGTTAAGAGGCAACATGATAGGCATGTTTAAATATTTAAAGGGATGTCATATGACAGATGGAGGAAAGCTGTTTTCTGCTGCTTCAGAGATGAGGACATGGAGCAATGGATTCAAACTTCAGGAAAGAGATTCCATCTAAACATCAGGAAGAACTTCCTGATGATAAGAACAGTTTGACAGTGGACTATGCTGCTTCAGAGTGTGGTAGAGTCTCCTTCTGTGGAGGTTTTGAAACACAGGGTGGATGGCCATCTGTTGGGAATGCTTTGATGGTGTGTTTTTGCATGGCAGGGGGTTGGACTCAGTGCTCATTGTGGCCTCTTCCAACTCTATGATTCTGTGTTGAAAGACGATAAATCATCCTTGGATGCATTTTGAAAGAATCTTTTAAGTAGTCTCCAGAAAATTCATATAAATAAAATGAAAATAAATCAAATAAAAATATATTTACTTATGCCAAGGCTTACCTGACCTGGTTGTTAAATTTCTCATGTTTGTATTGTTAGTTCTGAATAAAAAGTATGCTGAAACCTGTTGAACTCCTCTTATTTATTTTTTTTGTCATATAGAAATCTATCCCTATTCTTGCCATGTTATTTCTACCAGTGGTACTAAAGCTTTGGTTAAAGAGGTGGTGCCCAGGAACACTTGTTCTTTGTTAATGGAGGTGTACCTGTACTGCTGTGTGCTGTTTATGTTAGGAAATTTCAGCCGGTTCAAAATGTGGCCCAACATTTTGAAGGAAAGCCTTTCAAGAGATGTGCAATGTTACCAGCCAACAGGTTCACTGTGTCCCAGACTGAGCACTGTTGATTATAATTTTGCTGATGCTGAAGTATCACATAAAGAGCTATTTCTACTATTAGCCTCTACACAATTAACAGCATAGCATTAGAAATCAGGAAACATACTGAGCTGCATCTCTAGTATGGAAAATAAATAAATAAAAATAAAAAATAAATCTCAGGACTTGGCTCTACCAGTGATATTAACACATAGAGACAAAGAGAGAAAGAGACACAGATTAACTGTCCAAAAATTTGCTTCACTTTTATTCATTATATTAATCAATCAATGGGTTCAAGAAGGCAAGTCCTGTCTGCTTGTTGTATATGGAAAAATGTATTTGGTTGAAATTAACTCTGGATGCCTGAGTATACACATGCATGCACACACAGTGTGTGTGTGTGTGTGTATATGTCTTCGAGTTGTCTGTTGATCTACAGTGACCCTCTGAATTTCATAGGGTTTTCTTAGGCAAGGAACACTGAGAGGTGATTTTGCCAGTTCCTTCCCTTGAAATTTGGCCTACAGCACCTGGTATTCATTGGCATACATGATGTGAATGTTTTGCAGTGACATTAGATTGGTTGTAAGCTTTGTTTTATAAACTGTATTTCATATTTGCTCTTTTGATTGAAGATTATATAAAGAAAAAATGTTGCAGCCGACAAGTTGATGAAAGCTTAATGTGCAGGTTACTGAGAGCATGTCGCCTGCTTGTTACAACAGCTTTACTGATTATGAGTCTGCTTCCATGAGCAATTCAAAGTGATGGTTATGACCTATAAAGTTGCTATACAGCTTGTGTCCAAACTATTCAGAGGACTTTATTCTGCCCCCTGTGAGTTTGTCTGGGCTTTTGAGATTTTTGAGGGAGGTACTTGGACTTATTGCCCACAGAGATGGCTTGTCTATGGTCTCCTCTCTCTTTCTAGGCACAAGATTTGGTTTTGCTGGGATCCTCTCCCACGCCATTTCCACTCTACATTGTTATAGTGCTATTATTCCACTTTCAGCATCCTGGTAGAATTCTGGGATTTGTAGTTTACTGAGGCTGAAGAAATCTCTGATTGAGAATTCTAAATTCCCCTCCATCAACTACAAAACTCAGGATTCCATATGATGTTGAAAGTTGAATAATAGCACTATAACGGTGTAGTGCAGAAATGGCCCTAGTGTGGAATTCCCTTTAGAAGGGAGACAATGCTGTCTCTCTCCCTGGTCCCCCACCTCCCACAACCACAGACTTTTTTCAAGCGTGTCTTGGCCATTAGGTGCAATCAGGATGTAATTCTTTTCTAATTTCATTCTCAAAGAAAGCTATCAGTAACTTTATCAATCTTCTTCCTGCTGTGAGAATGTGCAGGAAGACTCTGCAGTTTTCAAAGTAAATTCACACTTTGGAACTTGCTGTGTGTACATGGTATTTTTGAACAGCATTTTCTGCTCAAGTGGCAACATTTTTTGCACAGAAGGTACTCTGTGTGTGTCTGTGTGTGTGTGTGTATACGCACACAGAAAATTCTGTAGTTGAGGACGCATTCTGCATAAAATTTGCATGTGATTTTTTTTTTGACACAAAAGACATTGTTGACCAAATTACAACATTTTCTATTTTTATATGAAGTAAATGCTGCTTTCTGTGCAAAAACTTCATGTATTGATTTTGTGCAGAATAATAAGTCCTGGACTGAAGATTCTTGCAATTGAGGATTCCTCTGGTAGGTGTTTCCTGACAGTTGTGAAATACATTTTTGACCATTTTTTAAAAAATAGTCAAATATCCTTTCCATCTCTACTGTGCAAGTGACTTTTAATCCAAGCATATGCTGGATTCCACTGTGCTTTTGTTTTATTTTCATTTTACTTCAATATTTTAATTGTTTTTAAAGTTGCTTTTTTAAACAATCCATCTAAATCCTGTATGTTGAGAGAAAGGAGGGCCAGTACATTCAATGAATGTATAACTAAAGCAGTAACTACAGGTATTAGTTTCCTTCCTAATTTTTCTTCCGAAGATTCTAACACTTACATTTTTTAAAAACCAAGAAATTACACTACTGAAGGATTTAAACTAGAGTGTTATAACTATACTAGAAAACTTGGGTAATGTTATACAGTAGGAGGAACAGTACAAAGGGAAAAAAGGTGGAAATAGTTTTTGCATGTAGTCAAAGGATTTTGGAAAGGGCAGATGGTCTGAGAAAGAATATAGACTCTCTTCCCAGTTTATATCCACCAGACCAATAGCGTAATTAGGCAACCAGGGAGATTATTTCATGAATGAGGGTATGGAATCTTTTGAGTAATTATTTTCATGTAAGTGCCCTTCAAGGTTGTTGCCATCTGGCTTGATTAGCAAAAGTACTTTTAAATGGGTAAGTCAGTGTTATAGCAGTCTTGTGTTGCTTTATATTTATAGATGCTCTTCCCTGACATTAGGGCCTCCAGATATGTTGGACTGTAATTCCCAACATTACTGGGTTGATGGGATCTGTAGTCTATCACAGCTGAAGCATGTTGGGTTGGGGAATGTTGCATTTCAGTGTTACTGTCCTCTTCCAGATACTGCTAAAAGGAAGTATGGTAGAGCAAATTGGCAAGCCAGTTACCAGGTCATATGCCAGACCATGGTTGATGAAGATGGGGCTGGAGATGAGTGTGGAAAAGTACAGAAGAGACTACTCAGTATTTGCCCATGGTGAGTGATCAGATCAAATCGAACCAAATTTTATTTGCATCAACCCAGTGACCATTCCAATTATAACAAGCACAATTATGTACCAACAGACGTGACCAATATAAAAGCAATGAATATTTATGTGGTGGGGAAAGTGCTGCAGCCCCTGTCTTTCCATTGGATACCCTTTCATGTGAAAGACACTTGAATTATTCTTCAGAGACAGAGGGTCCAGTCTAGATAATGGGTGAATTATATTGCGTCTTAGAATTTGAGCTCAGAAAAGCTCCTTGTTTTGGATGACAGCTCCAAAAATCTGGCCGTTTGGGGTGGTAGATTCTGTGAGTTGTAGTCCCTGAAAGGAACTTTTCAAGCTCTGTTTCTAAGTTCTTTGAAGCACCTATTCTCTGAATGCAGAGAGTATAGATGTTTCACCATGGGGTTTGGCAGAGAATAGCTTGCAAGTCAGAGGCCAGGACAATCTTTAAAAACTATTCAGGCACTTTTGAACTATTCAGCCCAAATATTAAAGAATGGTTAAAGAAAGATATTCAAACATGACAATTAATGCTAAGAAGATGAAGTTGGCTACTGGTAGCAATAAATAAAGGTGTTTTTTTTTTTTTTGCAGAAAAAACAATGTAGAAGAGTAAAATGTTGCTATGTTAAGAGAGACTTTGCATGAGAGTCTTCACTACAGCTTCCCTCAACTTAGTGCCCTCCATATGTGCTGAACTAGTCCTGTCATCCTTAGTCAGCATGAGCACTGGCCAGATTGGCTGTAGGTGATGTAATCTAACAGGTTAGGAAGAATTGCATTACCACATAGGACCAAGCAAAGGCTAGCAGTATTTGTCGTACACCAAACAGTCACGCCCCACCTCCCCCCCTAGTAGATCTAGCCCTGGGGTGATTTGCAAACACATTTCTAAAAAAAAAGAAAAGTATTGAGGAAGCGGTTTAGCAGTTAGCAATAGTGGTTACATTTCTGTACCGCTTATTAATGCAAAGCACTCCCTAAGCAGTTTACATTGCTTTCAGCTAGTTGCCCCCAACAAACCAAGTTATGGAAGAATGGAAGGTTGAGTCAACCTGAAGCCCTGCGGGGGGAGGACCCAAACTCCGATGGGCAGAGAGAGGCTAAATATTCGACTCCCGGAACAGATGATTATAAAATAATTTCAGAACCCTTTTTTCCCAAAACAAAGAAAGAATGTAGTAATTAATTGAATAATGTGGGAAAGAATGTAAGATAAGATAGTGGATTGGTTTCGATTCTTCTCCAACTGGAGGGAAAATAAAAGACTCTTTTTAAACTGCAAATAACTGTTGAAAGGGACTGAAAGCAAAACATTTTTTTTTTTCCCCCCTTTGTGGTCCTTGGATATATGCCGCCTAAAAAAAAGGTCTATAAACACCCTGTTTGGAAGCGACCTACAGCAACAGATAAAACATATAATCGTCTAGTTAGAGATTTTGAAAATATAAACTTAAACTCTAACGGAGACGAAAAAGTAATTAAAATGGCGGCGAAGAAAGCTGCGAACGGAGCTAATGAAGAGATAAAAACTTTTATACACAAGCTTATTACAGAGTCTAATCAACTCTTGTTACTACAATAACATCTAATATAAGGGCAGAAATGGGCTTGGGGAAAAAATTTCACAGGAGTTAAAAGCATTAACCTTTAAAGTGGAAGATAAAAAAAAACCCAAGGGAATAGCAGACCAGACTACACAACATGATGGCAGGATTTTTTTGTTAGAGAGACAAATTATCCAGCTCCAAGCCAGAACAGAAGAAACAATGTGAGGATTCGTGGATTCGCAGAGCAGCCACAACAAAGTCAAAAATCCTTGAAAGAGGAAGTTTTAAAATGGCTAAAAAGCATTGTTCCTGAGATTTTATGGGAAGATTATGACATAGAGAGAATTCATCGTGTGTCAGCTGCAAGAAGAGGAATAATTCCCAGAGATATTATAATGAGAATTGCGAATTTCAACAAGAAAGATGATTTGATGAGAGCTGTTAGAAAGAATCCAGGAATATTGAAGTATCGAGATAACACAGTGGAAATTTATAATGACTTATGCCGCGAAACAATAAATTGGAAAAGGGAAATGAAACCCTGCATCATAGTTCTACAGAGAGTTGGGATAAGATACGGGTTGGGGATACCCCATCTTTCTGAAATTCCAATATGCTGGCAAATACCACAGAATAAATTCTCTTGAACAAGGATTGCAACTCCTGAGAGAACTGAAACTGATCCAGAAAGAGGAAAAGGAAGAGGAAGGTGCGGTTGGAGGAGCAAAAAAGGAGCAGTGGGGGGGCAACAAAAGGACGGGGAAAAGCAACAGGAAAGAAAAGAAGAAGACCGGGAGATAAAAAAGGACAGAGGCTGAGGAGGACTGGAAGAAACAATATGATATAACAGAAGAAGAAGAAAGAGAACTTCATAGAGTAGGAGAAGGGTAGATGACTATTTGAGTAAAATATATTCTTATAGATTATAAATGCATAGAGATAGATTTATATATATATAAAGCAAGAGGGTAGAGAGAGGGAAGGGAGGAGGAAGAGAGGGAAAAAAAATATGGGAAAGAAAATAAAACGGGGGGGGATTGGTCTCTATGCCGGGGGGTTGGCATACCTTTACCCCCCCCCCCGGACCATGGCTGGTCGTTTCCAAGGCAGAAGCGCTTTGGAGGAAGGGGGGGGAGAAATGTTTTGGGGGGAGGGGAGGGGAGGGCGGGAAGGGGGAGGGGAGTGGGAGGGGGGAAGGGAAGGGGAAGGGGAGCACCATCACATTAAAGAGCCAATGGGGAGTTTAAATTTGAAAATTCAAAATATGAAAAATGGAGAATAGATTGAGAATATCAACATTGAATGTGAAAGGTTTGGGGTTAAAAAATAAAAAGAAAAAAGGATAGAATCGATATTAAAAAAAGATAAGGCCGATATAATTTTTTTACAAGAAACACATGGAAAAAAAAAATAAAAAAAATGAGCCCTTTGATTGAACTGGGTAGCCATTTATGAGGAAGCATTTGGTACATCCAAATCAAGGGGGGGTTGCAATAATAATTTCCAAAAGATGCAATTTCATTGTAACAAGTGTGGAGTTGATGAAAAAGGTAGATATGTAATTATACAAGGTGAAATAGATGGAGAAACATATGGCATAATAAATTTACGCACCTAATGAAAAGCAAAAAGAGTTTTATGAAGAAATATTTAATAAGATCAAAAAAATGAAAGGAGACTATACAATAATCGCAGGTGATTTTAATATGGTGATGGATAATGGAAAGATAAATCAGATCCATCAAAATTTGAGATAGATATAATAATATAACAATTTTGAATAAATTAGTGAGTAGAAATGAACTGATAGATGTTTGGAGGCTAATAAAGGGTGAAGAAAAAAAAATATACGTATTATTCATCAGTTCATAAAAATTTTCCTTTTTAAAAAAGTTATATTTTTGTTTCAAAGAATATGATACCTAGATTAATAAATACAGAAATTGAAACAATAAAAGTGACAGATCATGCTCTGATGAACTTGGATATAACTATGAAAAGGAATTATAGAGAAGCAAAAAGGTGGAGACTGGATACTAAGTTATTTAATTATAAGGAGATAGTAAATAAAATAAGAAGGGGGGCAAGAAATTTGGGATATAAACAATAAGGAAGTAACACAAGATGTATTGTGGGATACAATGAAGGCAGTGGTAAGAGGATTATGCTTTTAAAGAATCAAGCAAATTAAAGAGACAATTAGGAAAAAAAAAATTAAAATTAGAAAAAGAAATAAAGGAACTAGAGAATGATTATATAATAGATAAAACTAAACAGAAATTAATAATATTACAAGCAAAAAGAAATGAATTAGAAAAGAAAAGAAATGGACGAAGTTCAGAAAAATCTAATATACTTGGAAAGGGAATACTTTGAATATAGTAAAAAAAATTCTAAAATGCTGGCTAAATAGTCAATCAAAAAAAACTAGAAATATGATTGGCGTAGTTAAAGATAAATTTGGTAAAAAAAAAAGGTTTATAAAAGGAAAAATTAAAAATATTTGAGGAATTTTTTGAAATTGTTTCGCAGAAGATAAATTTCAAAAACATAGAGGAGTATATTAATGAAAATTGGAAAGTAAGATTAACAGAACAAGATAAAGGATTGATGGAAGAAATGTTTCAGAAGAGGAAATAGAAGAAGTAATAAATAATTTAAAAGGAGGAAAATCCCCGGGGATTAATGGTTTAGGTCCAGAATATTATAAAACTTTTAAAAAAAGGTCTAATTCCTAAACTAAAAGTGTTATATAATAGTATATTGAGGGGTAAAAAATTCCATTATCATGGAAGCAGTCACTAATAATATTAATTTTAAAACCAAATAAGGATCCTATAAATAAAAGGTTTTTTATAGACCAATATCTTTAATAAATCAAGATGCAAAAATCTTGACAGCAATAATGGCGAAGAGGTTAAATAAATTTATTTATAAGTATATACATAAAGATCAATGTGGTTTTATTCAAGGAAGACAGATGGCAAATTTAATAGGGAAAACGATAAATAAAATAAATATAATGGACAGAGATAAACAAAAAGCTGGAATTTTAGCCCTAGATATATTTAAAGCCTTTGATTGTGTGGAATGGCCGGCATTAAAAACAATTTTAAATAAAATAGGGTTAGGAGAGAGATTTAAAGGGTTAATAAATCAATTGTATTCACATAATACATCTGTAGTGATGGTAAATGATGGATTTACAGAACAGATTCAAATAACAGAGGAACGAGACAAGGATGTCCATTATCTCCAGTTTTATTTGCAATAGTTATAGAAATGTTAGCGAATGTGATAAGAAATGATGAGAATTTGGAAGGGAAATTTGGGGTTAAGGAAAAAAATAAAATAAGCTTATTTGCAGATGACACATTGTTGACAATTAAGGATCCAATTGAAAAGATAGATAGGATAGATAAACATTTAATAGAGTTTGGGGAGAAGCGGGATTTAAAAAATAAATTTGGGGCCCAAAACAGAAATAATGTTATTTAATTATACTAAAGAAGAAGTACAAAAATTTATAAGTAGTAAAAAAATTCTTAAAATAAAAGAATCAATTAAATATTTAGGAATAGAGATTACAAAAAATTTACAAGAATTACAGGAAAAAAATTTCAAGAAATTAAGATTAGAAACAAAAAGGAAATTAGAGGACTACAAAAATATAAAGCTATCGTGGTTTGGTAGAATAGCAGTGGTAAAAATGAAAATTTTACCTAAAATTAACTTTTTGTTTAGAATGCTACCAATAAAAATATCAGAGGAAGAATTAAAGGAGTGGCAAAAGATATTAAATAATTTTTGTAATGGAAATAAAAAATCGAGGATTAACAAGAAATATTGGTATAAAAGTCAAAAAGAAGGTGGCCTGGGACTTCCAAATTTAAAATGGTATTATTATGCAAATCAATTGAGATATATCATAGAGGGGGTTTCAGGAAAGGGTGATTTAGATTGGTTAGAGATAGAAGATATGAATACTGAGACAAAATTAGAAAATATATTTTTTAGGAATTTTTCAAAGAAAGAAATGGAGAAGATAGAAAATCCTTTTATAAAAAATATAATAGAAATATGGGAAAAAAATAAAAGAAAATTAATACCGAATATATCAATATTAACTCCGATAGTGATGATGGAAAAATTTCCAATAAATTTAAGAGAAATAATAGAGAAAGAAATAAAAAAACAAAAAATTTATAGATTAAAAGAATGGATGAAAATAATGATAAATAAAGATAGAATGAAAGAGAGATTGCAGGAAACTAAAATATCCTGGTTTAATTATATACAATTAGAGCAATGGACAAAGAGTATGAAAAGATATGTTAAGGATTTTAAAGAATATACTAAATTTGAACAAATTATTATTCAAAGAGAAAATATGCAAGAAAATGAAATACTAAAAGGTATTACAAGTGAAATATATAAAATATTAGCAAAAGAACAAGAAGAGGATTTTCTTAGAAAAATATGGGAGGAAGAGATAGTACAAAATATAGATATACAAGAATGGAGAAAAATTTGGAAACAACGTCATTTAAAAAAATTATCAATAAGAATAAAAGAGAATTATTATAAATTAGTGTGGAAATGGTACTTGACTCCAGTGAAATTAAATCAAATAGATGAGAAATATTCAAGATTATGTTGGAGAGGATGTCAAGAAATTGGTACATATATGCATATGTGGTGGAATTGCAATAAGATAATGGAGTTTTGGCAAAAGGTTTTTAAAGAGATAAAAGAGATTATAGGAGCAGATATACCAGTATGTCCAAATATTGCATTGTTATCTATATATGATAAGGTTGAGTGTACTCAAGTAAAGAAAGAATTAATAACAAATTTGTTAACTGCAGCGAGATTAATAATAGCAAAAAAATGGAAAGCAAATGAAAAATTTCAAATAGAGGAATGGTATAACGAAGTGTGGAAAATCGCAATTAATGATAAACTAACATGTAGAATTAGGTTTATGAAAGGTTTGGTTAAAGGGAATGATTTTGAAGAAATTTGGAAAATATTTTTGGATAAAGTTCTGAAAAAAGATAGTAATACTACCCTGTCAAAAGAAGAATGGCAATTTTGGAAAGTGGATTAAATAAAAAGTTGGCTCTGGGGGGTGGGTATTTTTTAGTTTTAGTTTTGTTTTTCTTTTATGTTGTATATTTTGTAACTCTTAGTAGGTGTGTGTGTTAAACTTGTGATTTATAGATTTAAAAGGATAAGTGATGTCAATGTTTTTTTAAAAAAAAGTTAAAAGAATTAACAATAGAAATAGATTAAAGGGGATGTGAAAAATATTGAATTAAATGTGAAATTATAATAGTTGAACAGATTTATAAATTTAAGGATAAAGGTGCAAAATAACAATGAAAGTTAGTATTGCTTAAGAGAAGAGAAAAAAAAGAAAAAGAAAAAAAATATTTTTTTTTAATTCACTATTATGTATATCACATGGTGTTTAACTTTTTTTTCTTGTTTTGTATTTGTGATTTAGTTATATAATTAATAAAAATTTTAAAAAATTAAAAAAAAAAACAAAAAACCTGAAGCCCTGCAGGATTGAACTCACAACATTGTGGCTGCAGTACTGGCATTTAACCACTGTGCCACCAGGGCTCTTTGGTTTGGCAAAATGAAAAGTTCTGCATGCCCCTAATTCCATTATTTTTGAATTTAAAAAGGAGAAAAGCAGTTTAATCCAGAGCAAGCAAAAAACAGAATGAAAAAGAGTAGTGTTGGGTGTGATATAAATGTATGGGATCAATTTGGGAAGACTGTGATTGGTAATTAAATGACCTTGTTGGTACTGGAGAGAAAGATTCTGTACATGAGTGTGTCCACACCAGCTTGCTACCTTGTCTCTAGAGCACCATGCATGCTGTGATGTTAGGTGGAGCTGTTGCACAGACTCCTCCATCCACTTCCATATGTAGCCATGTAGAGAGGCCACGACATGAACCTAGATGGAGTGGCCTTAGGTGGATGTTGTGGGAGCTGCATGTACAGACCTGAGTTTCCATGCCTGTAAGAAAGGACCAGACTTGGGGAACGAAATCCAGCACAAGAGTCAGGTGCCCTTAAAACCTTTTTACTTCAGGGAGTTTAAGCATCCTTGCTCCTTTCCTGATTATGGCCAGGAGCTCTTGCTGCATTATCAAATATTGTTGGTTCTTTTGTCAAACTAGAGTGCTTGCTCTCCTCCCTCCCCAGAATCTTTTTTTCTGAAGTAACAGAATAATACTAGGAATAATTTCTTTTTGTAGAGAAAGCACTGTGAGAGAAATGCTGTGCATTCAAGAGGCTGGAAGTACTCTCTGGCGGTCGCTGTATAAAGCTTTATGTTGCTTGGCAAGAGCTGTGTGTCTTAAGGATCACAAGTGGAAACTTCTAGAGAGGTGTTACCCCACCTGGAGAGCTGCCAAGTGTGCATTTTGGGCAACAAACAACCACTTTTGTTCCTAATGGGAAGAGATTTATCTCAGAATTAGAATGGATGTGATGTCTGTTCATTTTTTTAAAATATAGAGCTATGTTCGTCTAACGTTTCCTGCTCAACTTGTAATGTAAAAACAGAATAGTTCCCCTGAGAGTAATAGCTTAATGTTAGAAATACAGCCAGTAAGGGAATAATTTCCAAATAATAAATGATTTAGTGATGGGACTGCAAATCATAAAAAAGTAAAAAACCCTATATGTGAATAACTGGCCGTAAGGACAGCGCTGTAATAGAGCCATTTCACACTTTAAGGCAGATATGAACCAGGACCTGTAGCCAATAAAGGGTTTCTCTCAAGCCTCCTTGTATGAGTTAGCTTTTGTAGACATGTATGTCAGATTCATATTTTACTTTTTACACATTTTATCTCAAATATGTTGTGTGTGAAATGGTTGGCATGCACAAGTTAATTGTGGACACCACACTAGTTTTTGTTAAAATGAATTTCCCTCAGCTGTCCTCATGTAATGGGGCCTGAGAAATTGCACAACATTTTTTATTACCTAAATTATTTTTCTTACTTTGAGCCTCAGAATGGCTCCCAAGGCAGTTCACAATATTAGAACAATTCAGTCTGATGCGTATGTTGACAACTTATAGGACAAAAGATACACTTTGAATGGTGATGGTGTGAACACACATATACAGGTGTTTGTATGTATGGGTTTTATTTTTCCCTACTATTTAAAGGACCCCCCCCATATAGCCCCTCAAAATTTTTTCTTGGATCAGGTTTTCTTGGGAAAGTTAATATGTTCTTACGATTGTAAAAAAAACCTGAGGTGTAAAGCCTGTTGCAAATCTTGATGAGAATCTAGAATTGTAGAGTTGGAAGAGACCCCGGGGCCATCCAGTCCAACCCTCTGCCATGCAAAGCACTTCCAACAGACTCCACCACACTCCCAGGCAGCATATTCCACTGCCTGACAGCTCTGACTATCAGGAAGTCCTTCTTGAGGTTCAGGTGCAATCTATTTTCCTGTAGTTTGAATCCATTGCTTCTTGTCCTAGTTTCTGGAGCAGTGGAAAACAAGCCCGTTCTCTCTTTGATATGACATCCTTTCAAATATTTGAACGTGGCTAACATGTCTCCTCTTAACCGTTTCTTCTGCAGACTAAACATACCCAGCTCTCTAAGACTCTCCTTGTAGGCTTTCAGACCCTTCATCATTTTGGTTGCCCTCCTCAACTCATTTAATCAATGGGATTTACCCATGAGTTGACTCACTATTCAAAAATTAATTTAATGTGGCTACTCTAGTGGGGGACAAACCAACAGGAGTCAACCTGAAAGTTTTCTTGTTTGAAGTTATCCTAGTTGAACTGTTGAATGCTGGTTTTTTTTTTTTTGGAAGTGTTCATTTGTTTTCTTCAGAACACCCTGGAGGGACAACTTACTCCTGCTAGGATACACACACACACACACACACACACACACACACACAAACACATTTACCCCCAAATACTTATAAGGAGTATGGGAGCTATTCCACTATGTTTTGGGTATCAAAAAGATCCTAACTTAGCCCAGGGCCCCTGCAAAATGTGACAGAAATTCACCCTCAACACCCAGTGAACATTTTGGGGGCATTTTTAAATTTTTTTCCTTAAACAAGATTTTTTTTAACTCCTGGAGACTCCAGGGAGTGTCTAAATGTGGTGGAAATGCCCTCCATTTTCTGAAGCAAACAATGTTTTGACCCCGGGGGGGGCACAAAACAGCACTGGGGCTGCATGAGGCCCGTGGGTCACACTTTACTCACTTTTGGTTTATATTATGTTCAGTTATTTGTTATGCCCTAGTGTTTTACCCTTCTTTTAGTCCTTTTTTATAGTCATTTTTTAATACCCTTTTAAAACATTAAAATAAAATTAAGCAATAAACATCTTTGGCACATAGGTTTTAATCAGAGCTTGGAAATTTCCTTTTCTGGACTCCTAGAATCCCTCAGTAATCACACTAGCTTGGGGATTCTGGGCTTGGTAGTCTGCATGAATAACTTTTGCAACCTATGGTTTCAAAGCAATTCTAATAACGTTCTAAGAACTAAACAAAGGAAAACCAAAAGGACTAATGCCCTAACATCCAATGCATGTATCATTGTTCTGCTGCTGATACTCTTCCTTATAATCTACATTCTGTCCTCTGCTTTGTCTTGTTTACTCTGTACTCTTACTTACTTGGCACTCGTATACTCTTTACTACTGCTTTGTGATATACACTCCTTATCTATGCTGTGGTGCCTATGTTATGCCCGCTTACCTTTTCTGTCCTCACCGCCCTCGTCATCTTATTCTCTCAGCAGCTAAGTTTTCTTCATTTTTTTTCTTCAAACACACACCTTGACCTATAAGATCAAATTAATGATAAGTGCGTGCAATTTTGAGATATAGGGATAAAGGAGAGATTTTTCTACAAAATAGTATTAGGGTACAGCTATATGTTACATTTCTAATATGAATATCTGAACCCATATTTGTTCCATTAGGCTAATGGAGTATTATTTAAGAGGAACTTATGTGGAGAGTTTAGCCCTTCCCCATTTCCCATCAGTTTACTGCTACAACTTCAGGGTTGTTTTCCCTGTGAGGCCCTACCACGAGACAGAGTGAAGCTGCACACCTGAGGTCAAAGTAGGGTTGTCAGAGTGAAAAATGGAGATAGCTCCTATCCCTATAGTGCTTACGTAGCAGAGGAAGTTTCAAAAGATGTTGCTTGTCAAGCAACCATGTGGCAAGCATGAACTGCTGAAATTCCTTCTTCTACGCAGCCTTCAAAGGGACAAGAGCTTTCTCCAAGTGTTCACTCTGGCAACCCTGGGTCAAAGGGTGTGGCAAGGTGCTGAGAAGACAAAGGAATACATCTGCCATGCCATCTAGCCTGAGCCCACCAAAATTGTCCTCCTCTCTTCAGGTACAGTGGTGCCTGAGGGAAAAAAAATGCAGTTTCATGTACAGTTATAAGCAGAATGGATGAAGGTGGGGAACTAGTCTCTTTTCTGTTGTGTAAGGCACCAATACCTCTTACGTCAGCATTGTCAAGACTGAAAATGAGTGGCTAGGCAGAGAAGTCCTAAGATAATTATTTCAGGGGAGAAATGGTAGACAGGGCAAGGATGAAATATGCTTACTTTCTAATTCTTACCTGAAATTACCCCCCCACCTCAATTATAGACATGCATGTATCTCTGCTATTGGATGTGATTTTTTTCTTAAAAAAATATGAATCATTAAAAAGGTATACTGCTCATATGGCTCTGTAACTCAGCTCCAGTCCTAAGCTGTTCTCAATGCTTAATTAATGGAAAGTATGTGATATGAGTGCTTTGTGAGCAAATGAGATGACTCCTGTCCCTCCACAGGCTGATCGTTTAGATATATTATATTACTAATGTGCTAATGTTTCAGATGTTCTCTTCTAAGGTAAATCTAAGGTGTGCATGCATTGCCTTGTATACTCTGTCAGTCCCTTTTATTTGAATACAAGAAGAATGAAGCCACAGAGTTAATGAAATCCTCCACTATCTAGCATGCACAGATCATTTGGAGAAAGGAAGCAGAGAGCAGGGATGTAAAGAAGGTTTGCAAAGTGTCCAATTCTCAGTGGGAGAGGCTGCCTCATGTTCTGTGAGAACTTCTGTGAGAAATTTCATTCCAGCACAAGGATAAGACAAGAAACTTTTTTTTTCTATCTAGTTTTCTGTAAATTATGAAGAGGTCTTTGCACAAAACTATAGTATCTTTCTATCAGTTTCAGGTTTCTGGAAGACAGTATTGATTAACTAAGAAGCTTGACATATTTTGGCCTAAGTCAGAGGTGGGCAAAGTGTTGCTTGGAGGCCCTAGATCCCATTTTTGTGGCTCCTGAATCCCCCTAATACCCTGAAGCCCCTACCACACATTTTTTGTTTACAAAATTCAGTGTGATTTTCAGGCAGTCCCCCCCCCAAACTAGAAAGACCCCAAATGCTTGAAAGTGTGTAAAAATTATCCCACTACCATCTCAGAGTCTTATGCTACCCCAAATACCACTGTTTCCACTTCAGTCCCTATCAAAATGGCAACAGGAAGCCTTGTCACTTGTTGCTATTTTGAAAAAGAGTGCAGAGGAAAACAGAGGTGCAGTTGCCTATCCATGCTGTAAGGCCTTCTTCACAAAGAATATAGCCCTGAAGAAGGCATTAAAACAATGCTACTCTAAATGACGGTCCCTGAACCAGTGCCAGTCCTTAAGCCATTGGCTGCCAGTCTGTGACAAGTTTCTAGAAAAGAAAGAAACGATTGTAGTGAATGAACACAAATGTTACTGTCAGTGGAGACTGGTGAGGGGAAAAAAGTGCCAGTCCTGCACATCACGGTGCTTGAGAGGCACTATACCTTAGAGTATCCAAAGGCCAAAATGTGTGAGATGTTTTAGCTTTTTGCTTTTTTTTAATCATCTTCGAGATTCTTGAAACATGTCTCTGCTTCTTCTTGTGGATTTTAGTGAAGCAGCTCTTTTGCTTTTTCTGTTTGTGATGCCAAATGTGTACAGAAAGTCTGGCGGGTTGCTGAAAAATACAAACAACTCCTCTAATGCTTCTCATTTTTTAAAGCCCATACAACAAAGCAGCAGATATTTTAATTTTATGTTCATGCCCAGGTTGCACATATGTTTCTCAGAAACCCTTGTCAAAAAGGGCAGGTTATCTCATCATCTTGGAGGCAAGGATAAAAGAAACCCTTGTTCTGCTGTGTACTATTTTTCCCCCTTTTTTCCCTTTCCTTTGAAAAATGATATGTAAGGCCTGGTGCATTTCTTGTTTGTTCTGTTAAGAGATTGTTATGTTATGTCACCAGGTCATATTGTCAGTAATTTCAATAAAGTTTAAAAAAATGAAAAAAAAAAAAAGATCCGCACAACGACTTTATATTGCTGCAGAGAATGAGCTATTGCAAGCACTTCATGCTAGGGGAAGATACAGTAGCAGTTCCAGATCAAGGCCTGGGTGGATTAAAACAAAGGCTGTGGTCAGTATCCAAATGTTGAAAATGGGCACTTATGGGGACAACCATATACAGTCAGCCCTTCACATTTGCAAGAGTTAAGGATGCAGGGCCCCTGTGAAAGTCAAAAAATTGCAAATACTGAATCTGGAAAATGAAGCTGATTTCACAAGCTGCTGCTGGCTGCACCAGAAGCTAATCCAACTCCTCATCCCCACTTCTCCTCCTCCCACCTGTCTCCCATCTTCCCAAAAGATACCCACTCCAACTTTACATCCTGCAGACCCTGGAAAATAAACACGATTCTCAGAGAAGGGAAACAGAGATTCATAGGAAAGACGCCAGCAACAGCAATTGCAATCCAGCCCTTTTCACTTCTGCTGCCCAGTTCCCCTCATCTCCCTGCTTGTGGGAAAAGCCATGAAGCCCATTCCACAACTCTGCTTGTTCCAGATCCTCCAAGGAAGCAATCTCAACCTGCACAAAAAGTTTCTCTAACAGCTGTCACGATTCACCCCCACAAGTTTCTCCTTCCCAATTCTTTCCCTTCCCTTTCCCGCAAAAAGGCAGCCAGATCATCAGAGGAGATGAGGGGATATCCAGGATAACTCCAATCAGAGTATTGTCTAAGGCCCTTTTTGCACTGCATTTCCAATGCGAAAGGGCTCCTTGAGTGTCGCGTAAATGTGAGGAGCAGTCCACACGATGCACTCACATCTGAGCGACGCTCAAGGGCCTGATGCAGACCGCCCACACATTTTTCATTTTTGGCTTGAAGCCGAAAATGCTGCACGGTCGTTCCGAGACCCCGCACACACTTACCTTGCGTGCGGAGCCTCAGGAGCCGGGCTGGTTGCACTTCCTGTCTCAGTGCAGCCTGGGAGGTCCCAGGCTGCACTGTGAAAGGAAGAGGTGGAGCTCTCATGTGAGCAGGAAGCTCGTCCCTGAGCTGAAGAAGCAGGGAAGTGAGAGCCTTCCTCTGGAGGCTGTTAATGCGAGCCCCGCACCCCGACACCGTGAAAAGGTAAGGTGTGAAAAGGGTGTAATAAATTAACTTGTATAGCAGGAATGAGGACTGTGTGACCCATCAGGTGTTGGTGAACCACAATTCAGGTTGTCCCTTACCACTGGCAGTCTTATTTAGAGTTGAGGGGAGCTACAATTCAACATGTGGAAGGCCAAGTGTTGCCCCCTCCTGCTCCTCCTGGCTCCCAAAGATACTGGAATCTATATGGATGTAAAAGATATTAGAGTCTATGTATATCATTAGAGAGCCAACGTGGTGTAATGGCTTAACTGTTGGACAATGACCCTGGAGACCAGGGCTTGATTCTCTGCTTAGCTGTCAAAACTAAGTGAGTGACCTTGAGGGTGCCATGCACACGGAGTCCATGATAGGTTTGGCTTAGGGGCCATAAGTTGGAAATGACTTGAAGGCACACAACAACAACAACAACAACAACAACATGTACATCATACCAGAGCAAAGAATAGTCATTTTCTTAAAGTTTTTCTTAGACATATTATGTTGCCTTCTGCCTGATTTCACATGAGCAGACAGAGCAAGCATGTGATGGGTTAGTCCAGGGAGAGAGAAAGAGCGTAGTGCAACCTTGGATTGTTGCATGCATTTCCACTCCTGATGTCAGGAACTGAATTCACACACACAAATGTAACAGAGCTAATACACTGTTTATTAGTAGTGTGATACAAAGTACAGGACGTCAGTGAGCGAACTGAAGGCAATTAGCAAAATCCAAACATTAAAAGTAAATAGTTTCCCATCCCGCCTGCAAGAGATCTCAGGTTTCAGCCTTGCAGCGCTTATCACTACATTCCTAGGTTTGTTTATCTAACAGTCTCTGGTTCCCATACCTTTTTACAAGCAAGCAGCTAATTAACTCCTACTGCATGTCCCATAACTGAAATATGGAGGGCTACCCAACACCTGATGTACCTCTTCTATAGAGTATTGGCACTGCAATTGAAGGCACTGTCAAGGACATGTGTATCTTTAACCTGGGCTATAAAACCCCTTGAGTTTAGCTTTGAAATCTGTTGATTTGATCCTTAGCCTGGTCGCCTGGCAGAAAGCAATATGGAATCAGACTGGCAGCTGTTCACCTGTTTGATCCCTGAAATCAATTTAGTACTGCTGTACTTTCTTTCTCAGCTAAATGTCTTTCTGTGTTAGAACAGCTATAATGAGACACCCGCTATGGAAAGCACTATGCTGCTTTTCTCTAAACATGAGGATTGTGTTTGGTCAAATAAGCTGAAGAAACAATGACACGGTCATTCATTCTGATTTTTAATTATCTGCTGTTAGAGAGGGAAGGATAAAAAGTTGTCTTAGAAATGATTACTTTGAATGGAAGGGCTTTTTGTATTCTCCTTAACAGGATAAATGATTAATGGCATCAACACTGCCTTCTGGATCACCTTGCAAGATGTCTCCTTCATCAAGCTGCAAGGGGATTGTATAGCGTTTTGCACCCTAATTAGTCTCCCCAATTGGGAATGTACTACTTAACAGATTAGCAGTAGTTAAAGAGCAGTTGTTGGAGATGTGGTTAATGTCTAGATGTTTAATACTGTGTTCCAGATCTCTATCTTTAGAAAGGAAAACAGTAGCACAAACTTAACAGGTGAATTGGGAAGTGTTTTCTTAAGATTGCAATTCTCTAAACACCTGTTGAATTCAGTGTGGCTTGCCTCTGAGTAGTCAGGGATGATATTGCATGGGAAAAGGCTGTGGCTACTGCAGTGCTAGCAGAAAAGATAGTTGGTGGGAAAACAGCTCACAAATTTGGTGTGCCTTTTGTCATTGCTATGTAATCCTAGGAAAAGTGGAACACCAACAAGTTTCCTAAATTCTTAAATCTCCTAAATTACAGCTAATCCTCTTCAGGTCTGTTGTTGTGTGCCTCTGTCATTTCCAACTTATGGAAACCTAAGGCAAATGTCTCATGGGGCTTTCTGGGGGCTGAGAGCATGTGATGCATCCAAGATCACCCAGTGGGTTTCCATGGCTGAACATAAAACTCTTGCTTATATACTAGGCCCTTTTCGCATGGCATTTGTCATGTGAAAGGGCCTCTGGAGCATTGTGTGAATGCGAGGAGCATTTCAGACAACGTCCTCACAATCGCGCGATGCTGTCGGGGCCAGCAGGCATCAATGATCATGCACTATATCACTTTTGGCTTTTAGCTGAAAATGGTGCGCAATCGCGCATCGCTCTGGGGCCCCACACGCACTTACCATACATGTGGAGCCTCAGGAGCTGTGGCCCTCGCACTTCCTCCCCCAGCGCAGCCGGCTGCACTGCGGAAGGAAGAGGCGGAGCCCTTACGCTGCCTGCCGACCGACCGGCACCTCCTGCAGAGCAGAAGCAGCAGGGATGCAAGAGCCTTACGGAAGAGGCTGCTCACGTGATCCCTGTGTGACTGCGCTGGATGCACAGGTAAGTTGTGGAAAGGGCCCTACTTTTTTCCCTGCAGAAATGGAACTCAGGTTAGCTTACAGGAATTAAAAGAAGTTTAAATAAAAATACAAGTAGGTAAACACATACAAAAATAATAGCTACAATGTAGTCAAACAAGCTATAGAATTGAAAGTCAAATACTAGGTAAGAATAAACACAGTACAAGACCTGGCAATCAGTTTTCAAAAATTTCTTGGACTGAAAGAAATTTTTGGATGGTGATGGAAGAACAGCAAGCAGAGAGCCACTCTAACCTCCCTAGGAAGACAGTTCTAGAGCCTGGAGAGACCCACAGAGAAGGCCCTCTCCTGCTTTCCCCAAGAGGTGACTTTGGGAGTGCCAGGACTGAGAGGAGGGCCTGTCCTCAAAATCACAGGGCTCACATAGGCTCATATGGGAAGATAACAGTCCTTCGGGTGGCTTGGACACAAGGCACTTATGGCTTTATAGGTCATAATCAGCATGTTGAATTATGCCTGGAAACTGATGAGCTGTTTTCGGAGCAGCATACTTCCTATAATAAGCCTGTTAACAATCTGGATGTAGCTCTTTGGTTTGGCTGATGTTTCCAAATATTCTTCAAAGGTGGCCCCACACAGAGCATATTACACTAATCCGAACATGACATAATTAATGTTGTCAGATCATAGAGGTCAGTGAGCCTTATTTCCAGGTATAACCCTTCATAGGATTGCAGCTTTAGAAATGTAACAACATTATGTTTTCATCAGGCCCCTCCCCCTTTTTGGGAGTAATTTCATTTAGCAGAAAAATATTTCAGTCCTGAAATCATTTTACCAGTAAAACATAACGTTTTCTTTTCCCAGGGGCAGAACTACAGGTGATAGTCTCCGCTTTGAATCCAGGAAGAATGTTAAGGATTAAGTTGTTTCAGAATGGCTTCTACCACAAAGAAATGTGTCTAATTATAGCTGCTGGATGGTACGATCAGCTAGCTCCTGTTCACTTGACAGTTGCTATGTGATTTCACCCCTCACTATGGGTAATAAGCAATTCTAGACCCATTCTGTGCCACCAAATGCAATGCACTTCTTAAATGAGGACTTAATGGTGTGGAAAGAGAACCTTCTTTAGCCCTATTCAGGTATTCTTATTAAGAGTATAACTAAGGACAAGGACGGAGAATAAGGACAAGTGTGTTGGCTCTTCCTCCATCAATGTCTTCATCCTCCTTGTTTTCAGGTTGAACTTCTGCAGAGGAGATCCTGTTTATGTAGCTCTGCATTAAGCAGAAAGCCTGTATAGATACAAAAAAGCTCCCCAACAGAGAAATTGGCCCTCAGTGTGTGGAAGCTAATGAGGGATTGCAGTATAGTAGTTTAAAGAATTTAAGCTAGGTTGAACTCACCTGTAGTTCCCAGCAGGCTGGGCTTTCTCAGCTCCAGGCATTGTCTTTGATTGCTTACTGTAGCTATGATTGGGAGACTGTGGGCCTCCACAGGCACTGGACATCCAAACACTGAGCTTCCCACTGTGTGTACCCTGGTGATTTGTCAGATTTTCTGTTGCCTGTAGATTTCCAGTTAGTCTCCACTGACACCATGCGGAGTTAGCAGAGACATGCTGTGTGGAATTAACAGAGAACCTGGACACTGTGTTGAAGTAAAACTGATATCAACTTTTGTTTTTTCCCCTCTAACAACCATATTCCCTTGACTAATGCTACCTGTTGACCCTATTACATATTACAGAGGGGCAGTATTCTCATCTTTAGACCTTTCTGCACCTTATCTTTTTCTGTCGCTGGGGTGTGGAGATTGCACGAGCAGCTTCTGGTGAGAGGCTCTCGTGTCCGGGGTCCTTTGGCTCCGCACGAGCTGCCTGCTTGCGTGAGAGCCCCGCCTCTTCCTTCCACAGCGCAGCCTGCACTGTGGCAGGAAGTGTGACCGGTGCAGCTCCGGAGACTCCACACGCCAGGTAAGTGCACGTGGGGCCCGGGAGCAATGCACAATTGTGCACCATTTTTGGCTTCAAGCCAAAAATGAAAAGGTGTGTGATTGGTGCCTGCCAGCCCCTGGAACGTCATGCGATTGTGAGTGCATCGTGCAGATTGCTCCTCACAATCACACAACGCTCCAGCCCCTCTTTTGCATGGAAAATGCTGTGCGAAAAGGGCCTTTGTTGTGCATCTTCAGTTACAGACATAAGTAGAACACTTGTGTATGGCTTTTGAGGTGCAGTTATCTCTGTCAGTGGTTGCCAATGAATTCAAGGATGCAACTTTGAAGTCAATTGCTTTTGTAGCTCCCTACAAAAGCTAGGCTGGAGTAGGAATAGGACAAGTCTATTTTATTTACATTTTTGGTATATTAGTTGATGCAGTATACATATCTAGCAGTATAGACTACTCTAAGCAGTTTACAGTAAATATAAAAATATATAAAAAAAGTACAATATAAAAACAGTATAAAACAATGCAAAAATAACACCTCAACAATCTTACCAAAATAGAGGAGGTGGGGAAGAGCTGTGTATAGTGTTTAACACTGAATACAGTCTCTGTCTCTTGGAACATATAAGAGAGAGTGTTCAATAGTAGGTTTCACCAGTAGAAGACCTGCCTTCACAATGTTATGTGATTCATTCCATTGGTTGTGGGACAACTGATAAAACATTTGTTGAAGATCACACAGGAATATATTGGGAAGGGCAGTCTGGGTGCCTCAGTCCTCAGGTGTTTACGGCTTTGCCTGTCAACAGCAGCAAAACAAACAAAAAACCTTGAACATGCTAAGGGTTGGTCCATATGGTGGACTGGTTGGAACCTGCAGATGTAGACCATGGGACACGCTCATCAAATTTGTAGATGACACCAAATTGGGAGGGGTTGCTAATACGCCAGAGGACAGGATCAAAATTCAAAATGACCTGGATAGATTGGAGAGCTGGGCCAAGGCGAACAAAATGAAATTCAACAGAGAGAAGGGTAAGGTCCTACACTTAGGTAGGAAAAATGGAATACAGAAATATAGGATGGGGGACACGTGGCTGGATAGCAGTACGTGTGAAAGGGATCTAGGAATCTTCATAGACCACAAGCTGAACATGAGTCAGCTGTGTGATGCGGCAGCCAAGAAAGCCATTGCAATTCTTGGCTGCATCAATAGGAGTATGGTGTCTAGATCGAGGGAGGTACTGGTACCACTCTACTCTGCTTTGGTTAGACCTCATCTTGAATACTGTGTCCAGTTCTGGGCACCCCAATTCAAGAAGGACATGGTCAAGCTGGAGCAAGTCCAGAGGAGGGTGACCAAAATGGTGAGAGGCCTGGAAGCCATGCCCTATGAGGATAGACTTAGAGAGCTGGGTATGTTTAGTCTGCAGAAGAGAAGGTTAAGAGGGGACATGATAGCCATGTTTAAATATTTGAAGGGATGCCATGTAGAGGAAGGAGAGGGCTTGTTTTCTGCTGCTCCAGAGACTAGGACAAGGAGCAGTGGATTCAAGCTGCAGGAAAGGAGATTCCACCTGAACCTCAGGAAGAACTTCCTGACAGTCAGGGCTGTCTAGCAGTGGAATATGCTGCCTCGGAGTGTAGTGGAGTCTCCTTCCTTGGAGGTTTTTAAGCAGAGGCTTGATGGCCATCTGTCGGGAGTGCTTTGAGGGTGTTCCTGCATGGCAGGGGGTTGGACTGGATGGCCCATGTGGTCTCTTCCAACTCTACATTTCTATGATTCTATTACATTTATGCTTTGGGATTTGCCACTGGTCTAATCTAGGTGCTATAGTTGGAGAAGAACATGAACTTCATATGTCCCTCACTCACTCTTAGAACATTTTCACTTTATTGAGACTTCAGTTATAGTTTTCAAATATGTCATTTTCCTTTGATCTGTGACAATTATTTTGTTCCTCTAACCTTCAGTAAAGAAATTTACACCACCCATTTTGATGAGGAGGACATTTGACCCTGCTGAAAAGAAGAAAAGGAGAATGTTTGATCCCTCATTTTTGAAAATCCATCTGTTGCTAAGAATGGAGACAGCTCTGAGTAACAGCTTGATTTTATACTTTCTAAAATGAAGGATCAAACATCTTTTGCTTTCTTCCTCCCAGTAGTCCCTGGGACACTTGTAGGGACTACCTTGAGGGGATATGAATATCTGTAGATCTCTCTCTTTTCATCTTAAGGGCCTGATCATGGAGAAACCATGCTTTCAACACCAAATTAAGCTTCTCTCCTGTTTCTCCTCACTTTTTTTTAAAAAAATTACCTGATAGAAAGCCCTGGAGATCTTGGAAACTTGCAGATTTTTATAATCATTGAGTTGGTCTAATAAGCAAAATTCTTTAATGTAGATTTTGGAATGTGTTTTGGTTGCAACCTATCCATCACATTACTGTCATGTTACTGTGAATCATGATTTTTGTCAAAGAATGTAAATGCTTGTTACTTTCTTCGTGTGTATGTGTGCCTTCAAGTTGCTGGCAACCAGTATGGCAACTCCATTAATATCATAGGGGATTTTCAAGGAATACTCAGAGGTGGTTTGCCATTACCTTCCTCTGATAGATTATCACTCCAGACAGTCTTTGGTGGTCACCCATCCAAGTACAAACCAGGCCTGACCTTGTTTACTTCCAAGATCAGATGGGATTGTGAACCTTCCAGGTATCTCTTGTTACTTTATGTCAAAAGATTTCTGATGCACAAGAAGTCTTTCTGCACAGATTTCCCCACTGTGCTTCATGTGCCGGATGCTTGATTAAAGCTACCAGGACAAGCAACTGGAAAGGAAGGCTTGATTCTTTAAATCTGAATTGAAAGCTTGACTTCAGATCAACTTTTAATTGGCAAAAGTAGGCCCTCATGCAGATCTTGCATCCCTCTGTTTGGAATGCTGTTTTCAAGATTCAGAGTGATATCTTGTTACTTGGCAACTGCACAAGCTTTTATAACGAACCTCAGAAGTTATAGAATAGAGTGACTGGAAATGAATAGCAATGTACATATTTTTCAAAAAGTCGATGGCAAATATATTTGGGAACGCTCATTAGATGCTGATCTGGAAGCATTTCCTCTTTTATAGAAGAAAAAGAAGAGACAAGGAAAAGATGGACTGCTTTCAGAAAGGGGGAATAGTTGCAAAAGGTATTTTGTGTAGGTGCATGTATATACATGTATGAAACTGTTACATACAACATTTATTGCCATCATATGAGATCCCATGGCCAGCACTACTTGCTTTTGTTTTCTATTGGCTGGAGAGAGGAGACACAGCCCTGGAGTTCCAATATTCTGTCTGTCTGTCTGTCTGTCTGTCTGTCAATCAATCATCTATTGTTTGCATCTTCAAATCGCCTGTCAACTTACAGCAACTCCATTAATAGGCAAGGAATATTCTGGTGGGTTAGCCAATTCCTTCCTGTGAAATATAGCCTACAGCATCTGATATTCAATGGTGATCTCCCATCCAAGTACTTATCAGAGCTGACCTTGCTTATCTTCCAAGATGAAGTGGGTCGTGGTGCCTTTAGAGCAGAGCGTTCCAAACTTTTCATGTTGATGACACACTTTTTAGACATTCATCATTTCATGGCACACTAATTCAGTTTTACCAGCAAACTAGAGGTTACTGACTTATATACTAATACAGACTGTTTAGCACTTGATTCTTGAGCAGTTTCCTCTACAGCTGCTACATTTTGTTCATTGCAAATGTCATCTTTGCCAGCTTTTTGTTTCTTAATCAGAAACTTATCTATTTTAGGGGTAATTCAACTGCAGTGCAAGTAACTAAATAAGAAAATAACAGCACTCCACTCTCTTAGTGATAAAGTGAGAGAACAATCCCTCATGGTGCACACCAACAGAGTTCCTGCACCTTTTCACATTCATTTCCATTCTTCCCAGCTGATCAGGCATGCACAGTATCCAGAGGCTTATCTAGGGTGGGGAAAGGCAGCCCCTTCCCACTCAGTCCTGATTGCTGCTGTCACTCTTGCTGGGGAAAGGTGTGGGGGAGTCTTTCTCAGCTGAGGAGGTGACACACCAGCACACTTCAGGTGACATACTAATGTGTCATGACACACTGTTTGGAAAGCCCTGCTTTAGTGTGTGTGTGCGCGCGCGTGCGTGTATGCGCGTGCACGCGCCTTCAAGTTGATTATTGACTTATGGCCACCCCATGAATTTCATAGCATTTTCTTAAGCAAGGAAGACTCACAAACGGTTTTACTATGCCTTTCCACTGAAATATGGCCTATAATGCAGCTATACAAATTAAAGCATGAACATGCAATTTGAAAAGCCGGGAGATGGTCCCACACTGCAACTGCAGAGACAGGTTGTACAACCCAAGCTGCACCCAGTTTTTAGCTGGCACATTGTTTTCTGCTGTTCTCTCTCTCAATTCTGGCCCTTTCTGCAGGATGGCATCCTCTTGGCATGGGGATGTGAGAGGAGTAGAACTGTGATGATGCTTCCTCATGATGTCATTGCAATCCTGCCCTTCTTGCATCACCCATGGGCACAATTGTGGGGTTTATCATTGACAGAGAAACTCTGTCAGTGACCCCCAATCGCGTGAGCCTTCCATTGCAGCCGGCCATGCAGAAGGGCCAGAAATGTGATCACATGCTTCCTTCCCCTCTGCAGCATAGGAAGAAGGCCGGCTGCAGTGCAGAAGGAAGGAGCGTATCCCTCATGCGCCCTTCCATAGGCATCCAGTTGCAGAGAGGAGTGCTGGGGACACACTCCCATCCTGGCAGAGGCACTGCCTAGGTTGCAACAGGGTGATACATGAGAGCATCATCCTATTAGAAGGGCTTCTCTCTCTCTCCCTCCCCCTCTCCCTGTAGTTTGAGAAAGGTACTTTCCAGTGCCTAGAATACTTCAGTCAAACTGTGGTTTTTATCTTTCAGTTTGGAGAAAAACAGATAACATTAGTGTCTGTACATCCACAAAGCCATTTTCAAGGCCCCTCTGGATTGTTTTCTGTCCAGAAAAGGCTTTTTTTAAATATGGAAATAAACTGGACATTGGATTCTGGTTTACTTTTTGATTTAAAAAAGGTCTGTACTGCACCTACATCAGGCTGAAATAGGGAAGATAATTACATTGCCAACCCAATCCCAGATGTGGTAGCTTTTAGGGAAAAAAAAAAAAATTAAAAATGAAGAGGGGTGGCCCAGTGTTGACCTCAACTGATAGCAGTTGTCCACCCCAGCCTTATATGATGCTGTCTCTTTTCTGTGGTAGTGAGTGTTGCTTTATCTAAGCTCTGATTGTGTCCTACTTCAAATGCAAGGGAAAGATTGTTTGCTGTTTCCCAGTCATTTATTCACACTAGTTTTCCATGGAAAAGTACTAACCCTACAAAAGAGAAGCTGGTCAGAATTTATAAGAAAGCAAAGAAGCCTTCTGAGTCTGAAGATGTCTAAAGATTGCAACGAGACTAATACCCTGTAACGAGAGATGCAGAAAATGCCATTTCAAAGCAGAAACAGCTTTCTGATGGAACCAGTGTCAGAATCTTGTCTGACAAATAATGTCATATCACAGTTGTCCCATACCAGTCAACCTGGGTAACTATATGAACACTGAAGAAAATGGGTAAAACCAACAAGTAACAGGAAGATACAGTGATGCTTGTTTAACACAGGGTATCAATAGCACAACTGTTCCTTGGAATGACAAACCAAAACTAAAATAGCATTCTTCTCAGGTGAAAATAAGCTTCTGTTAAAAAAAAAAAATGAGGTAGATTTATATTAGAAATAGCTCAGTGTGACTGAGCAAGTCTTGTGCCATGTTGGAAAACTGCTGTAAATATTGATGTACTCTGCAGTAAATCAAATGCTTATAGGAACTGAGAAAAAGTGTATTTGACTGGATTAAGACTGTTGCACTTTTGAAGTAATAATGCTTTGGAAGGATCAAGTGCATAATACAAGCTAGCATAGTGTGCTGCTTGAGTGTTGTTCTAAGCAGTGGGAAAACCTCCTCTGAATCAAACTTGTCAGGAAAACCCTATAATAAGGTCCCGATAAGTCAGAGTCAACTTGAAGGCACATACCACCTTATCTGTAGATATAGGTAATTAAATGTGTAGATATAGTTGCATAAGGGAAGTTCACTTAATATTGGCTCTCAGCTTGAGTCAGAGTCGACTTTAAGGCACATGCCAACTTATCTGTAGATATCAGTAACCAAATATATAGATATATTTGCTTATGGAAATTTCCCTTAATATTTGTTGCATCCAGGATAAATAGGAACTCACATTTAGGCTCAAGGTAAAACTCACTACAGCATGGGACATACTTTTTAGTTAGCATGCTTGGAACTGCAGCTTTAATTTGGATCTGAAAAAAAAGGGCAATTTTTGCAAAAATGAAAGCAATGCCCTGGTAACAAAGACAAGGGGGCTGAGGGAGTCCCAGGATCTTATAAATGCTAGAGGTGGTATAAGAAGTGTGATACACGGAGTCCCACTGTAAGTCATGGTTTTATCTTTGCTTGCCATAGGCAAGAATGGGGACTGTGTTGGGCTGTAGCTTGCATGATCCTTTCCTGCTGACTGTGCTAGATATACCTAGTGGGAGTTGCAGTACAACAGTATTTGAAGAGCCACATATTTTTTACCCATGTTCTAAGGGTATAAACCTTTTCGTTTTAGGGGGAGGCTTTGCTTTACATAAATTATGAACTTATAATCATGGCAGGGACCAAACATAGTTTCTCTCACCAGCAAGAGCATAATAACTATCTGAAGTTACTAAAGTTCTAACAGAAATTTCCTAAATCAAAATTCTCAAAAATGCCACCATTGAACATATATATGTATACATAGTCTAGGAGAACCAAGCAGAGACAAATACATCCAGACAGATCAGTGGTCAAGGGATACATTTTCAAACTTTTCTCCATGGTCTAAATCTGAAATTCTTATATTGCTAAATTTTGTGGAAAAGAGTTTTACAGCTCAGGTCAGCTGGTGAAGTTAGTTCATTTTAGGTTATTGCTGAAATCTGTAGGTATCTTTTTGCCTTTATTTGGTCCTTTGCCCTCCATCTGGCAAGCCCATCATTCTTGAGTGTTTAAAGCTCTCACATTCCCAAGTCACATTAATCATTTCACAGATTGTTCTGTTCCTGTAGCTATATAAGCTGTTGAAATGGAGAGCTAAATTCCTCTTGCAAAAAAGTTCTTACAGGCTTTTCAGATTCTTGAAATTTTTTTGTAGGATGCATTAGCTGTAACTTCAGATGGTTTTGAAGGTCTGGACACTAATGGTTTCTTCTCCAAGAAGCTGTGTCTGTTCTAGTTTTGTTTTAAACAAGGTTTAAACAAGCCCAGGGGGTGGGGGTGAAGAGATGTTCTCAAGAAATGAGTTTTACGGAAAATGTCCTTATTTTGGTGGACCTTTAGAAACGTCTTGTAAAAAGTGTGTGTGAGCAGCTTGTTTATACATTTTTATGTGTACCACTTGTTCTGACAAAGTTCTTCTCTTGGCTAATGTGACTAAAGTTGCAGCGTCTTCAGAAATATCCACTTGTTTATGGAAGGCACCCTGTACATTGCAGGTACTTGAAACGCAGCTTAATCTTCAGATACTGTGACCTTTTATTCCAGAGTTCTAGTCAAGACTGTCACTTATTGGGGTTGATTCAGACACATTATAAATCATTACTTCCCTTGCCAGTCAGTCAGTGGGCTGGTTCAGTTCTTCAGCATTCTGAAACATTCTTGGCTTGTTGAGCTTGAGTTACTGTTGTTGGGTGTATTGAGCGCATCAGAACTGTATGTTCCCTTGCACATGCCTGACTTGAATGTGGCTTTTAGTTTTGTTTTTTTAGAAATCACCTTAGCATAATTATATTTAACAAACATTTGCTGTGTAGTGGATTTTGTTTGCATGAGCTAGGGCATTTCTCATTTTGTAAAATTATTGTATATTTATTTGTATATTTAACAACACATAAAAAACTAGTTTGATAAGAAATGTTATCTCATTTTTTTAAAAGGATGGTGTGTTGAAAACGGAGGCTAGTAGCTGGCTGGGTTCTGTCCAGACTTGGCTGCTTCTTCCCAATGCAGTGGAAGTGGTAGCACTGCCACCAGGCCTTTCCTTGGAGATCCAGTCTCCCTTTCCTTTTCTGAGGATGTAAGGGCTCAACATCCTCTCCCTGTCCCTTATGTTTGCTAGGAGGAAAAAAAATATTATGATCTCCTGGTAAACCTTGTCATGGAGATGTGTGACCAGAGCTTCCCACTGTCCCTTAAGGAACAAGGCAGGCATTCTATAAGTGAAAACTATTATTATTGCTTACTGTTGTTGTTGTTGTAGTTAGAAAAATAGCATACTAAGAGGTAAACAGACCCAACTAGCTTAAAGCTTTCTGTGTACCTCTCCTCTGCTTGAAAGAGAAAGAACCAAACTCATTAGGCTCAGGCATTTAAAAAACAACAAAAACAAAACACACACACATTATTCTCCAACCTTTCCCAACCTTCCGATCTCTTTCAAAAGAACTGAAAACCTAACATATCTGGCTAGACAGTCCCTGATTTCCCTATATCCCTTTCCTGGGATTCCTTCCCTCACTGTGCCCCAGAGCAGTTAGCTGCATGATTATACCACATGGCGCCCTCTCTTCTTTTTCTTCCAGAAGCCTTCACTTTTCCACCCTTTCACCTCCCTTTGGCTAATGGAAGCCATGTTGGTGTCAGAGTCAATCAGGTCTCCCCCTTTGCTCAGATCCCTCAGATCTATAGCCTAGCCTCAGTGGTCCTGAAGGGTTGTTATAGATGGAGATTAGCGGAAAGTGCTGGAGATCTAGAAACCTAAACAGGGAAGCCCATGGTCTGATCAGGTTGATGTGATCAAAACTTTTACAAGTCTGGGAGTCAGTGATCAGGTAACAGAATTCTTTTCAGATACTGAAGGATAATATGCAACATGATTAAAGTGCAGTCAATGTTGTGGTTGTGCTATAGTTTATTCCAAGGGAGAGAAGCAAAGTGGGAAACTATGCACGCTCAACCAATGCTTGAAGAGCCAAATGAGTCCTGAAACTGAACTTTATAGCAATAGCAATAGCATTTATTTCTATACCGCTTATCAACTGAGTGTTTTAGCTAATGTATTTTAGCTAATTGCCCCCAACAAGCTGGGTACTCATTTTACCGACCTGTGGAAGGATGGAAGGCTGAGTCAACCTTGGAGCCTGGCAGGATCAAACTCACAACCTTGTGGTTGCAGTACTAGCATCATGTCCTGACTTTCTTCTTCACTTCACTCCTTCTCAGTCTTCCCTCTGTGATGCCTGATGAAAGTTTTGGATGAAGAAGTTCTGCTGATGCTTCCAGCAGGGACTTGATTTTGTCATAGTTCATGACCCTCTCCCCCATTAGAAGAATGACCACTGCCTCCACATCATGTAGCTTGCAGGGATATCTGGGAGTGAAGTCATTCCCATCCCCTGAAAAGTTCCCCACTCCTGAGTGATATGTTTTAGCTTTAGTGGGTAACTTCCACAGACTGCTCAGAGTCTGGTTCTTTGCAAGAGCTTCTCATTACCTCAAAAAGCAAATAGTTCCCAAGGTTCCTTTGGAGTGGCTTAGTTTTTTTCCCCTTTTAATACTGGATCCAATATTTTCAGCATCTCTGTAACAGAAAATAGTACATGGAATGTAGCAGCCATTTATGCAGTTCATAGGCATTTCTAATGTATTTTTAATATATTCATTATTTTTGGTATATTACAGTTTTTGATGCATTGAAATGGTTGCAACTATATTTCCAGACTCTGAAGCTGCAAAACCTTTCAACATGTTGCTTTGAGTAAAAATAAATAAATAACTTAGCACGCTTTGGATTTAGAACAAAGTTCAGACTTTTAAATTTAGCTTGGAATTAAATATGCCTTTAAATTATTTTTAAAAATGGTCTGTTTTATTGAGGCAGATGGCACTAAGATGATGCTTGGAAACTGAAGCCAAATAAGACTTTCCATCTCACCTTTTTTGGTTCCCTTTGATCTGTGAGTGTTTGGGCAGAAATCTTGGCTGGAGGGAGTTTGTTATCAATGTTGAACTCTATTTTGTTTATGCTTTAATCATGTCTTTTCATGTATAGCTTCTATTTGGAATGCAAGGAAGGAAAAACATAGGCTTGGATTTGTGAAGCAAAAGGTGCTCCATGTTTAGTGTTCTGTTGTTTCAATCACATTGACATTTCTGAGTCAGCTCAATTAAAACAAAGGACAACTGTATTACAAGATAGAAAGGCAAGGTGTTTATTAAATGTATATCCTTTTTTATGAGAAGTTCAAAGTGGGATACATAATTGTGTATGGATGTAGGCACCTGATGGCCACTTATTATGTCCAGAGCTGCTTGCCTATGGCAAATTAATGGATGCAGATCATGCTGCAGAAGACTCGCATTGCCTCTTCCTATTCAGTGTATTTTTCTTGGTAGTAGGATCCAGGATGTATTTCAGGACTCTCTGTTTTATATTAAATTTTAACATTTCATTATTGAATCGAGCTAGTGTATCAGTGAAGACTAGGACAGAACTTTCTGCCTGAATTTTTAATCTTTACATATTTTATGCTTGCATGTGGAAATGTTTTCAATATTTAAAGTGTTCAAAGATTCCAAATTACAACATTTTTCTTACCCCTGGATAAGATTATGAGAGTTTCTGCTTATTTTATTTTATTTTATTTTATTTTATTTTATTTTATTTTATTTATTGCACTTTGGGGGATCTTTCTGCAAAAAAAAAAAAAAATTGCTCCTTCCCCAATATTATATTTGTACAAAATATTTATGCAAAATTTGTGCAAAATATTTTTGCGCATTATATTTATGCAAAATAAAAGATTTGGAACAAATAAAATTTTCACAGAAAAGTCCTGAAATTTGAAAAATAATTGAGAATACATGAAAAAACTTCTTGTAATCTATAAATTTTGGGACACACTTTCTCTTTGAGAATGAGAACATCAAAGCATTTTTAAATATATTGTGGTGGGCAGCTTGTGGTCCATCAGCCGCATGAAATCCCTTGGTTATTTTTGTGTCCTCAGAGCCCCCACTACTGCTGCTGAATTTTGGCAGTGTGGTGGGAAAAACAAACCACTAACAAATCAATAGAACAAAGATACCAAAGGAGAGGGTGGTATATTTGAGAAAAAGAATCACACTTCCCAGAGCTTCCAGGAAGTGTGATTCTATTTTTTAAAATATTAAGTTTCTGGTTTCCCTGAGCACTTTGTTTTAGTGGCTTAGTGGATTTGCTCCTTCTTGTTGGTGTGTATTGCAAAATCTCACTAATACACAGCAATGGCAGCATACTGTCTCATGGAAGAATCTAAGGGAAGGAGGGAATTGGCCTTTGCAACCACAGAAATTGAGTCTACTCTCATTCCATATATGGTAGATTCTACTGATAGGCCCATCAGTATTTTAGCTAATTAATAAAATAATGAAGTGTGTGTACTGTCTTTCTCCCAGCATGGGATCCAAGGCAGTTGAGTTAAAGCAATATACAGTTAAAACTATGTGTAATGCAAATGTTAAAAAAGAATTAAACAGATTATAAACATGAGATTAAAATAGTTTTTAAAAGGCCATTAAAATAGAATAATACAGTGTGTCCTCCTTTATATGCAAGGGTTCTGTACCAGAAACCCCCATGTAAAACACAAACAAAAAAAAAATAAAATGGTGCTGTGTCCTATTATAGTGAATGGGTGAGATGTGTGCACACTGCTGCAGCATGCACATGCGCCTGCTGCATCCATTGACTATAATGAAAGGCAATGCTTTGTGTGACCTCACATTTGTGTATCCGGAAGTTATGGTAATGGAGGGGCCACTATAATGATGTGAATACAACACAACACACCCCATTTAAAAGACTTCCTGCACAGACAGTTAACATTCCAAGGTTTGGGTAAAAATAAAAGTCTTTCACTGCTAGAAGGGGGGAAAAAAATAACCAAGAGGGGGCCAACCCAGCCTCCCATAAGAAGGATTCTGTAGCTTGGGAGTAGCCACTAAGAAAGCTGTTTTCTGTATCCTCACCTTATGGACAGTGGATGGAGAGAAAGCCTTTCCCTGAGAATCTCAAATCTCAGTACAACATCCAAGATTCATTTGAACCAATTTTGGAATGACTGATATTTGTGTCTTTCTGAAACTGCTCAGCTCTTGAGTGGGAGAATGCAATGTATATACATTTCTAAGGCCATTTCTGCACTAGTGCTATTCCACTAAGAGTGGAATAACTACACTATTATTCCACTTTCAGAATCCTGTGGAATTCTGGGGTTTGTAGTTTACTGAGGCCAAAGACCTTTCTGGCTCAGAATTCTAAATGCCTCTCCCTAAACTACAACCCCCAGGATTCCATTGGATGTTGAAAGTGGAATAATAGCACTATAAGTGTAGTGCGGAAATGGCCTAAGATTCCCCAAGGTTGAGTGAGAGACATTACAACTGCTAAAAGCTGAAACAGATATATGGAGACCTGCTATATTGTTAAGATGTGGAAGTTATTATGTGACATGGATTTATTAGTGAAAGTTGTACCAACCATGCAGATTAACCCTTGTCTGCCTGCTTGAAATGTTCTCCCTGTTCCTGAATGTTTTAAAATGAGAGGATTTTAATGGGCAAAGCCACCTTTCCTTTCTTTTGCATTGCTCAGGGTTGTATCTTTCCAAGCCTTTGGGGAATGAGATAGCCTATAAAAATTAAATGACTATATTAACATGTGTTTAAAAGTCCTCTGCCCTTTTACTTTAAAGCGACTTAATGTTTTATGAGGCAATTCTTTAAAGATTTTATATGGTGAGTCTCCTTCCCCCTGGAAATGTGGTTTTATGGAGGCATTTTTACCTGTAAAACTGTACAGACAGATGCTGTCCATCCTTTAAATCAAAATGTGGAAAGAAAGGTCAAACATTAAGTAAGGAACAGCCTATCGATGGCTATTAGGCAAGATTAACGGAACAGCGGGGTTGTTGTGGAAGAACAGGAGAGATTATGTTGTACCAGATTAATGCTGAATGTCCCTAAATCACTTCCAAGAGTGTGTAAAAAGACTTGAATTTCTTCCTAATTGTATGGTCTTAGTCTCTGAAGTATTCATTACCAGCCACAGTTGGAGACTAGTACTGGCTAGATGGACCATTTGTGTGGCACAGTATGATCATTATAGTCTCGGTTTATTAAGTGGCATAACAGGCCCATTTAGGTAGAGCAGCGAAAAAAATGAAATAAATTCTAGTACTGAGCATCTTAACTTATTTTTGAACTGCAGATGCTGGAGAATAAAAGGCATCTGCTGACCTTTGATCTAAAGAGATGGTGATGCCCCCTTACATAAAAATGAGGAGTGCTGCCATTCTGGAGTGGGCTTCTGAGCATGACTATCACACTGGCACTCCTATTTCTTAGTAAGGTAGATGAGCAAATAAAAAATAACTAATTAACTAACATTCAAATATTTAAAAAATGACATCTCCCATTTCCCATCCCATTTAAACAGTCTATTTGAAAAAAGTGATTTTAGGGGCATGTTATAAATACCTGATTCTTAATGGTATATACAGAGGAATGTGGTATTTTACTGGCATCACAGAACTTTCGGATTGCACAGTATCTAAAATTAGTGTCTTCAAACATTGTGTAGCTCAGGCAGGTGCAGAAACACACCTAGATAGGTATCCCAATTGGAAAGTTTATTGATCTAGCAGAGAGTGGCATTTTATATGCAAAGAAACCCATATCCCTATCCGTAGCCACCTGTAGTTTAGTTGTGCACGTCTTATCACATAATATCATCTATCTTCTTAGAGTAAACAGTGAATGTTATTTTGAGTTAAGTGTCGGGAGGTATAAATATTTAAAAGCATTGCATAGATCATTTGACTAGGCAAGGAGAAATAACTGCTAGTACTTTGCATTTAAACCATAATGAGTAAATATTCACATATGGTTGGTGCATGTTGTATTTTATGAAGGTGCAGCACTAATTCTGTTGTCTTTAAATATGAAGAGTGTGTTTGATCAATATTTAATTGGCCAAATATATTGCAAATATCAACGAAATGAAAAAAAAGCTGTATCTTGAGCTAATCTGAACAGTTTAATTGTATCAAGAACAGATTACAAACACTATTAGAACACTGTTTGTTATAATGTTGTAACATACCTTAAAAATGAGTTGACCTTTATAAAGGCTATTTCCGCACTATACTGTTACAGTGTTATTATTCCACTTTCAACATTCAATGGCATCCTGGGCTTTTCAGTTTAGGGAAGGGCATTTAGAATTCTCAGCCAGTGAGCTCTTTGGCCTCAGTAAACTACAAACCCCAGAATTCCACAGGATGTTGAAAGTGGAATAATAGCACTATAACAGTGTAGGGCAGAAATGGCTGAAGTCTTTGGCAAGGAGCCTATTGAATTGTGGAATAGTGGGAAGTCCTTGCCCATGTAGTTTCAATGTATTGTCTTGTGGCATTTTCCAGAGTTTTCTTTTTCTTCAATTCATTGCTCTGAGTGGTCCACTGGGGAAGAGATAACTTGCCAAAGAACTGGAGATTTTCAAAGTCTTCTAAGTGTATATGGAAATGCCCCCTGGACTTTCCAAAGTTGCCCACCGTACCTTAAATCCCAACTAAGGTGCCAGAAAAGACACTGAAAGATACCCTTCACAGATGTATTCACTTATTCTTCTAATTTTTTCTTCTTCTTTGTGTGTTGGTTGCATTCAAATGGTTTCCAACTTATGGTGACCCTAAGGCAAACATATCAAAGGGTTTTCTTGGCAAGAGTTGTTCAGTGGGGGTTTGCCTTTCTCTTCCTCAGAGGCTGAGAAAATGTGACTTGTCCAAGGCTACCCAGTGGGTTTCCTCGGCTGAATGGGGATTTGAACCTTGGTCTCCAAAGTTGTGGTCCAGTGCTCAAACCGTTGGCTCTCCTCAAACATCTTTTATCACATTTATTATAGCGGGCATTATATAACTTTGCAGTATCACACTGCAGTATCTATAGCCTCGATATACCCAACATTACTTAGTATACTAGTCAGCCAGGAGAAGTGTAGTAGGTAGGTAGCTGTTATGGAGTAGCTATAAATGTAACAGTGGAAGTAGTCCAGAGACTACTTGCCCTATTTAGTCAAGCATCAGGCTATTAGTATCTCATGCTCCTTCTTATCTACACATCACCTATCTAGATTAATTTAACTGGTCATCTGTTGTTAACCAGTTAGTGATGAGTTTTACTGATCTTTTGTCTTCAACCTATTAGACAGGACTTCTAATAGTCTGTTCAAGGTCATCCACCATCCATCTGCAACTGAGATTATACTGGCCATTGGTGTGAGGCCACTACTCATCCAATCACTTAAGACTTTAACTGGTCACCATTATTCCCGCCATCAGGCAATTGCATCATACATGACTTACTATGATTAATAACTATTGTACCAATTAAGTACACTTTTGGACTTTTTCTCTTAGCTAGGCTCTCCCTATCCTTATCTTATATTTATAGTCAGTTTTTTGCTACTTAGGTGACTAAATGACTAGACCTGGCTTCATTATATACAGTTAGCTCACCAAAGACAGGAGTCAAAGAGCACATTTATTGCTCATTCTGTCTTCCAATATATGGACATCAGGACCTTGCATTTTACAAAATATACACAAAATATAGTATCTAGCCTAAAAGATTATGCTGTAAATGTATTGTTAATGGCCTTCTTGTCACAATCACTACTTGAGTTACTGTATATACTCATATATAGATCTAGCAGTTTTAGTGAAAAGATTGACCTCAAAAACCTGGGTTGATATATCAATGAGTCAGTGTAGGTGCTATACCTTAACGTTTATCAAAATAACCATCCCCTTGTCTGAGTGAGTGGCCAAAGGCAAGAATCATAGAATCATACAGTTGGAAGAGACCCCAGGGGTCATCGAGTCTAACCCCCTGCCATGCAGGAACACTCATCAAAGCATTCCCAGCAGATGGCCATCCAGCCTCTGCTTAAAAACCTCCAAAGGAGGAGACTCAACCACACTCTGAGGCAGCAGATTCCACTGCTGGACAGCTCTGACCGTCAGGAAGTTCTTTCTGAGGTTCAAGTGGAATCTCCTTTCCTGCAACTTGAATCCATTGCTCCTTGTCCTAGTCTCTGGAGTAGTAGAGAACAAGCCTGCTCCCTCCTCAACATGACATCCCTTCAAATATTTAAACATGGCTATCATGTCCCTTCTTAACCTTCTCTTCTGCAGACTGAACATACCCAGCTCCCTAAGCCATTCTTCACAGGGCATGGCTTCCAGACCCTTCACCATTTTGGTTGCCCTCCTCTGGACACATTCCAGCTTGTCGACATCCTTCTTGAATTGAGGTGCCCAGAACTGAGCTTAGTTTGTCCCAGAAGAACCTAAAAGAAGCACTGACTCCCTCTACTCTTTCTGCTGTGTAGCCACTCCTGGCCTTTTTGAATGCCTGGGTAGGGACGATGGTGGTGGTGATGGAAGCTCTTTGGTGTGTCACCTCAAAGCAGTGCCAAGAGAGTAGATGGATGGACTAAGCTCTTGCCTTTTGACACTCTAATCAGAAAAGGAGATGGTTCTTTTTTGCTTTTTTGATAAGAGTCAATACTGTACCTTACTTTTTATCAAAATGAGCAGCATTCCCTTCTCTGAGTAGAGTGGAGAAAGGTCTTGAATGCCTGGGTGTGAAAATGGTGATGGCGGTGACCAGCCTGCTGAGGTGGTGCTGGCGCTGGCACTTTCTCTTCTTCATGGAATATCTCTCAATTTATCCATAACAAATCCATAATTTTCCTTGACTGCCCATTCAAGGTTATATGCAAGTATATACCATAGATAATCTCTTTTGTTTGCAATAGCTCTTCCTTTCCTCTTACTGTGTAGCTTAGCTTTCTTATGCTGTTTAGTAAAACTGGACAAAGAAAATGAGAAATAAAACTCCATTCAGAATACTTGTAAATTTGAGAGTTAATTTTCATGACGATGATTTTAGAGAAGAACTGAAATGTTTTCAAAATTAAAACAACAAAAAATGATACCTCCCCAACCCTCCTCTTGCTCTTATTAGAGTTAATTTGGCTTTGCAAATTGTTTGAGTGGCAGATCAGCTTTTTCTCAAAGTGCAGCAGAAGCTAATTTGTTAAAGATTATACAGATTCTTCTGTGTTCATAAATGCAAGGGACTAAAACTTAGAAAACAGCTAGTAGACTGCTCCAGGGTGCTTTGCCAATTTTCTGACATTCTGCCAGTACACCTGATCCCTGACATTTCATGTTTCTGCTATTCTGGTTTTTAGCTTCTGAGCTCTGAATGTCAATTGGAGGTGTGGAAACCCCTTGGCATATCAAGTTATACTTCTAGTACTTTATTCTGGGTACTTTTTTAAAATATGCATTACTGTTTCCCACCTTTTCCACATTTGCATTTTCATGTATTGTGACTGACTTTTGCGTGTTGACGTATGAGAATCCTGATAGGACTGGGATTTAACGGAATACGTGTGATAAAAGTTCTGTAATTTTATAGCACTTCCATTGTAACACTATGACATTCTACAGGTTGTCAAAAAAAAAAAGTAGATACTTTTGCATCCTTATGTATTTAGCATTGAATCCATGTGTTAAGATGCTCCTTACCCACTCCTGCCCGGCCCAAGTGGCCCCATTCTTCAGTAGCCATGTTACTGAAAGTTGAGTTTATGAAGATTGGAGCAGACCTCTATTTCAAGTCCACTAAGAATGCAACAAATTGCTCTGATGTATATTTCTGAGACCACAAATTGCGTATTGATAGCTCCAGAGGGGTATCGAAGGGGTAGCAACAATTTCCAAATAGTTAGTGTGGATGGTCAGAAATGTGAAAAGAGAAACAGCTTGTGAAATCAAGCCTGTAGGCACAGAACAGCACAGGAGGCTGAATTTGAGACAACTATCCTCAATTGATATTGTATAGGTCTGTTGTACAGAGTGTTCAGTAACTGACAGCCTGGCAACTTGGCAATGCCACCCTTTGCATTGGTTATACTACTTAGCCTGGATGCATGAGCAATAATTAGCTCACCCTTGATTTTATTGGAGAATGGTGCCTAACTAAAGCATGTTTTAGGCACCACCCTGATTGCTTGCAGGGAAAAAAGAATGGGAATGCGTAGCATATTAGTCATGCTTCCAAGCCATGGCATACCCAAACATAAGTTAAACAGTCTCATTTCTGAAGAGGGATCTGTAAATATGTTCTACTGAGTACAGTTGCGCACGTCCTATGATTGGGAGCATAACCTTATCAGTTTTCTTAATCTTAGGAGCTTTGTTACAATTTTCAACACACTGCACTTGGAAGGGCATCTTCAGACCATTGTGCTCAATGCCTGAAGATCTTATTTGCTGGGGTTTTGTGACATTCGGGGACACTTTCGTCCCTCTATATGATTAGGCAAGTGGCTGACTAGAGCTTAGTTAAGATGCATGCTGTAGGATGGCCAGTGCATCAGATTTATTTGTTTGTTTATATCTTTCTTTATTCAAATTTGTATCCCACTTTTATCCGTATGCAAGATTGAAAGCACATTAAAGCATTAGGAAAAAAAAACCCAAGATACAGTTAAAACATTATTTATGCAAAAACTAAATTAAGTTCTGGAAGGACTTGATTTAATTTTAGCTTCTTCTGATACTGCAAAAGTCTCTGCTAAAGCAAATAGAACAACTTATTTAGTGATGGTATTAAGAGTCACCTAACAGACAGGGAGACATTGGCCCACTGTCTGTAGGTTCAAAGCAATGACAGCTGCTTGGATCCAAAGTTCTGATTATGTTGCTGTTCTAATGATTCTACAATCAATTAAAACCTGAATGTGTAAGCTTTATTTCATACATCTAGTTATATTGGATGAATAAATACTGTGATTTCAAAATCACAAAAACAGTGCAACAAATCAACCAGCCTTAGGGAACTGCAGTGAGTGTCTGGAGAGGGGTATTTTTTGCTGGACAGGGGAAAAAAAATGTAAGGTTTTGCATATCTGTAGGCTTTACATCATCCCCTTTTTTGACTGATCCTTGCTACATGGTAGTCTTCGTCGTTTACCTTCTTCTGACTGTAACTGACCTCCAAATCCAAACAGGTGGCTTACTTGCCAATGCAAAGTTCACATTGGACTCCTCCTCTTATGTTAATATTCCTTATTTATTTCTCTGTAGCATTATGGCTTCATGCTTCCCTTGCTTTCTGTTAATTGTCTCTTAAAGAAGAAAACTGTTGCAGTGAAGTTACACTTGCTCTTTCATAAGTCACAAAACAAGCCATACTCCTAAGTCTGAAGTGACTCTCAAGTCACAAAACAAGGGAGTTTTCCCTAATGCAAACCAGCTTGCTTTGGTTATAGTAATCAAGATGCAGCTGATGACTTTGACAGCCAGCATGATGCAGTGGTTTGAGCGTTGGATTGGAACTCTGGAAACCAAGTACTCTGGAAATAAGGATTTGAATCCCAACTCAGCTGTGGAAAGCCACTGTGGGACTTTAGGCAAGTTACAATCTTTCAGCCTCAGAGGAAGGCAAAGGCAATCCCCCCCCAAAAAAAATAACTTGCCAAGAAAACCCTGTGAGGTTTGCTTTAGGGTTTCCGTAAGTCAGAAGCAACTTGGATGCATACAACTACAACAACAACAACAACAACAACAATAACAACAACAACAGTTAATGATGATAAGAGGATATGGCATATTACTGGATCCTTTCTCTTGTAAAAGCAATAAAAATGCATGAAAGTTGAAAATAAAAATAAACTAAAGAGTTTCAGAGGGATGAATCCAACAGAGCCAGAGCAATGTGGTGGTTTGAGTATTAGACTAGCACACTGGTAGACCAGAGTTCAAATCCCTGCTAGGCTATGGAAACCCATTGAATGACCTTGGACAAGTCACATTCTCTTAGACTCAGAGGGAGGCAAAGACAGATTTTGCCAAGAAAACCCTGTGATAGGTTCACCTTAAGTTGTAAATTATTTGAAGGCACACAACAAGAGTGATTCTGTGAGTAAGTGGGGTTGGTGTAAATGTTGAGACATCCAGTACCCATTTATTCAATGAGTTTCCTTTACGTGGGGCTATCAGTTGGATTTAGTTCATTGTTGTGTATCTTCAAGTTGTTTCTGACTTACAGTGACCCTAAGGTGAACCTATCATGAGGTTTACTGGGGCTGAGAGTGTGTGAAGTGCTCAAGGTCACTCAGTGGGTTTCTATGGCCAAGTGAAGAATTGAACCCTATTCTCCAATGCTCAAACCACTACGCCACTGCACCACTACACCATGCTGGCTCTATATGTAGCTGTTGTTGTTGTTGTTGTTGTTTTTGGGCTGTTGTGTGCCTTCAAGTTATTTCTGACTTATGGCAACCCTAAGGGGAAACTATCATGGGATTTTGTGGAGCTAATTAATTCAGAAGTCCAGTGTTTATATTTGTAACATATTGTAGTGGTTTTACACTATACTATATATCATCGTTAGATTGGGCGTGAAAGGGACAGACAATTTAGGATTGAGAGTTCAGTCAACTGGCTATGTAGTATTCAATAGCTTTTTATTGTTGACAAATAGTCTTTGGAGTCCAACAAGCTGGAATACCAAGTTGCAAGGGCAGAAGTTATATTCTTGTTGCCTAATTGTTACTGGAATTGGTGCTAATATGTTCATTCTCTCATTTCATTTAGGGACCCCCTCTGTGTCAGGTATTATTGGATTTTCTACCAACCTCTGAAAGAAGCTGTAAATGAGGGAGGCCCACTAGTCACAAAATAATAGTGAGGCCAGTCACAAAATGGCATAAATGTGCTTGATTCCTTTTGAAAGGCATCTCAGATTTTGGCTAGTACTATATCATCTTCCAGGATTAAATTCCATAAGTTACTTCTGTACTGTGGGAGAGAGTATTTTTTTTGTCTGGTCTGAGTCAGAAGCCAATCAATTTTATTCAGTGAAACTGAATTCTGAATTTTGAAATTTGGGTTCTCATTTAAGAATGAGGGAAAAGCTCTGTCATCCACTCCTAACCATTCGTAATTTTGTAAATCTCTACGAACACTCCAATAATATTCTTTTCTTTTCTTTTTTTCTTTTTTAAGGAAAAGGCCCCAAATGTTTTAGTCTTATGTCTTCAGGAGAATATTTTAAATTTATTTTGTGTGTCATCTCTGTGTCTCTTATTGACATGTTGCTTGTCTTAGATTCCTAAAAGGCATTACAATACTGGCAGTTTTATATTCAGTTCCTTTCTTAATAGTGCTGAACATGTACTGTACACAATTTTGGCGCTACCTTTATTTGCCTGAACTCAGCTATCTGCTACCCTACTCTATTTTATCACTACCGACTCAGACTTCATCAAGATGTCTGTAGAATTATGAATTTTGTTTTTATAAATTATGTTTTTATAAAGCCCGATATAATTACTTTCCGCTCCCATACAATGAACAAAATTTGGTGTTTTTCTGCCTGTTTACTGAAATTACAGAGATCATTTTATGGACTTTTTCACAATTTGTTTATCCCTACCCCCATTTACAGTTTTAAAAATCTGAAGGCTAAATTTGTGGAGAACAACAGTTTAGTGTAATCTGTACATTTGGTGAATGCGAGTTCATATTCCCTGAACAGAGGGGAGAGAGATATAGATAAGTAGATATGGGAAGTAGGCAGAAACTTCCCATTCTCAGTAGTGGCCTGGAATGGAATATTGTTACTCGTATATTGGTATGACATATTAAAAGGAATAAAAACCATTCTTATGCCCTATTTATTATATTTATATCTGGCTTTTCACAGGTGATTAGAATAACATTTCCGTGCTTCCAGCTCACCCAGCAATCAGTGGATCCCCATCTACATAGCAAAGCAAGCAGTTTCTATACACAGTTATCTACCTAAAAAACATGGCAGAGAGAGCTCACCCAACCTGGCACCTTAGATGTGTCATACACTGAAAACCCCAGAAAAACCCCATGATAAGTTTGCTGTAGGGGTGCCATAAGTTGGAAGTGATTTGAATGCACACAACAACAAAAAGTTTTATAGAGGTGAAGCCTGTCTTTGAAGTAGCCTGACGTTAAGTTGTCCATCAGCAGAATCCTAATTCTGTTCTAAATTGTTGCCTCTAGATAGACATACTAGAAGATTGCAAGACAGGATACTAGGTCAGGGGGACAAAATCGTGGTAGACCACTGCAGCTCCAACTTCCTATTCCTGCAGGTTGTGTACATTGTTATACAGAAAGTTCAGGTGGACAAAACTGGCAAAGGTCTGACAGATGTCACCCATTCTCTCTGAATTGTGAATCTGTTGTCATGAGTGCCACTCCCATGTAGGATTGTTTTGACCTTTACATTTGTTGTTTCATTTCACATTTGTAATTATTAAGATTATCCTTGCATAATGTGGTGACCCCCAGATATCCTTGTCTAATGTGGTGCCCTTCAGCTAGTTCCTGCTGGCTGTATTGATGGGACCTATAATCCAAAATACCTGGTGGGTGCCGTCTTGAGCATATGATGATCTGTGAAGTTCTGAATAAAAGTCAAAAACATTTGCCCATCCTGCTCCAGCCATTACTGATGAAAATTAATCTCATCTAAGATGAAACTACTGCTGTAACTTCTCATCATCCGTATGTTAGCCATGTCAAGTGAGTGGTGAGGTTTTAGTGGAAAGTTTAATGACAGTCCTGAAGCGAAGGGAAACCACTGATCAAATGCTATTAAAGTCCAGATCTATGTGATGCAGAAATTCCCTTTCCTTTTAATTTCCCATTCAAAACCACAGCAGAGTGATAAATTCATCCAGAACTTACATAAAGATCACGTAAACATGCATCTTGGAATGATGGAACTATTACTTTATTGGGAGCCTTGTGCAATAGCTTTTGAGTGTGTGGTTTTTTTAAGCTAACAGGATTCTCGGATAAAGTTATAGCCTCAGATTTTATGTATATGCATTTCTTCTTCTGACTTCCCAAGCTGATTGTGCTTGGATTCATCTTCTGTTAGGTACTCTGGAGGTCAAAGACTACTTAGTTTGATTATACCTGCTGTTCTGGTGCTTCTAAATTAATTGAGATCTCTAGCTATGAATTTCTTACCACATTCCCTCAGAGCGTAACATCTAAAAAAAAAAAAACCGGAATAAAGAGGTTAATATCTGAGTCAGGAAGCTTGTATTAAACCCGCATTTGGTTCCAGACTTTTAGAAACTTGCTTCTGCCGTACTGCAACTGATACTTGAATTATATGTTGTCTTTACAGTGGTTATGATTCCATGTGTACACCTTCTAGTTTTTAGTTATGATCTGTGCATTTTCCTCTGTATCTGATTAACAAGCTGTCTTTTCTTCTGTTGACTGAAGTAATGCCATGCCATCTATACCTGAATGGCTTTTGATGGATTTCGTTTTATTTACACTACACAGTTGACAGCCATTTGGTACCATTTTAATGAATGTATCTTTGTTCTATGGGATGCTGTGACTTGTAGACTTGTGTGGTACCTAACATTCTGTGCTAGAGAGCTCCAGTACTCTCTTCCTTAACTGCAGCAATACTAGAGCTCTCTAGCAGAGAGAATCCTGAGCTGAGGGCCTATCCAAACTACAAATTCCAATATTTTGGAGAATGGACTTGATTTGATTATAGCCATAATAGATCTCTGAAATAATATGATTGAATATATCTGAAACAACATGATTATGTATATGGCTGTAACCATATAGGTTTTTGCAATATTTGTTTATTCATTCAGCCCTCCCTGCTCTTTGGCATAACATGGCTTATCCCTAGCTTCTCTTTTGTTTGTTATTCAGTGGTGTCCTCTGTAAGCTTGAGCTCCAGCCGTTTTGGACAACAGGCTTTCATAATTATAAAATGCTGTGATTTCCTTAGACTTCTGCTGGTTTCTTCTCATTATCCATGTTGTTTGATATTCTCATATAAGTTTCTGTTCATTGTTTTCTTGATGCAAGAGGAAGGAACATCTCCCTGGGCCAGAGTAAAGAGTGGGGTCTTGGACCAAATTTGTAGTTTGGGCCTCTTGATGCATAGGTTTTCACGTTTGTGTGGTTTGTTTAAACTCACTGTTTTAATTGCAAAGCTTTTAAAGTTATCAGAGGCTTTCATAGGATCTCTGTTTCCTAATGAAGCACTGGAGGAGTCTGTCTATCTGGAGGAGGACTGGGTAGAAATCTTTCATTTCTCAAAAATGTTTAATTCAAATGCTGAAATTTGCTGGTGAAGGAAAACTTTTTTTCAGACTCAAGCATTTAAAGGAATTTCTGTCTACCCCACCTTGGCCTGTGGAAGACCTGATATCTGTCTGCTTATGGATAATTCCTGGCAAATTATAGTTAGCCTGTGTGATTAATTAAAAAAATGGATTTCCTTGTTATTAACTGCAAAAACAGATTACAGATTGTAGTCTTCTAAGTCAGTTGTGGTCTGCTTGCTATATGCTACAACCTGTGTACAGTATATTGTTGTGGCGAGGAAATGATGAAGACCTTCAGGTTCTTCCAAAACAGAAAGCTTTATTTTCCAAACCATTTATTTACTGCGCAGGGCAAGCAACGGATATACAATGTCCAAAACTGCCGGCCCCGATTGATTAAAACACTTAGTTCTTATACCTTTGGTCAACAACGTCAGCAATCAATCACATTTCTAGTGTACGTCAGCCATTATATTTGGAGCTTAATACCACCCCCAAAACAAGGGAACAAAGACCTCAGTCACCAAATGACAGAAAGATGAGGCAAAAGAGTATGCTTGACTCCCTTTTACTTCCCAGGCACCTAAGCATAGCGTTACAAGGCCAACATACTTTTTAAACTGAGATAAGACAGGGACATCTGCTGTCCAATTCACTTATTTTTCTACTCAAGCAGTACTTGTCTGAATTTAACTCTTTCAATATCTGGGGAGTTTTATGGGAGATGTGAGACTTCTCCTGTCAGAGGTAGAGGTCCTTCTGTAGCGAGTTGCTCCTCCCACTTACTCTGACAGGCAGGCCCTGGACCAATCAGAAACAGTTCACATGCTCCCCCAGTGGAAAGACTGCCCACTACAGAATGTCCTCTGCACAATACACAGAAGGACAGTTTCAAGATCACTGTTAACGAGTCTATTTCTAAATACCTACAAGGTAGTCGGAAGGTATGTATGATCACAGTGTGGTTTTAGGCGTTTCTGAGTATTTTAGGTGGTGGAAATGAAGAAAGCCACTTTCCATTTAGCCCTGGAGAATTTGTCTTTTGTGTCATTCTGGGATACAAGTAATGTGGACTAAGTTGATTCATTCTTACCAGAAAATGTTGATATGATTATTTCTTGGTATCTAACAGTCATTCCTATTTCTAATGTGTTCTGAGGAATTTGGTGCCCTGAATGACAGCTACTGGGCTTTGCAAACTCCTGTCTCTTTCTATTCTATGGAAACAGCTCCCAGCCTGTCCTGTTCCAGAGGGTTATGTGGAATTCTGCCCTCATCTTAGTAGCTTCTTAGCCTCTTCTTTTATTAATTTCATCTCTCAACCACTGCTTCTTCTGAACCTTGCATTTTAATATCATACTTGTATTTTTCATGCTACCTTTAGCCACACTGCATCTCATCAGCCTCCTCCTGCTACTGAAGCACTCATATTTCTTCATATATCTGTGTCAGTAGGCAAGAGCCTCTCCTGTTCTTAGCCCATGTATGTTGGAAATTCTTCCACAGACTGTCCATTCCCTGCTCAGTTTTCCCCCTCTTCTGCATGCTGTTCTTTTGTCTTATTTCATTGCTTGCTATCATTCTTTACTCTGTCTGTTCTTGTTCTTCAACTTCTGTGTCTCCTGAGACACCGATTCACATAGTGCCTCCCCTATCTCTTAATCTCATCCAACCTGTCAACTTTGCCTTCCCTCAGAGAATCTGGACTAAGATAATTGTGTTGCTGACAGCTTCATTCTCTGAATTTTTAGAACATTTGCAAAATATTACATGGCATCACTGTGGTTTAGCTGATTGCTTCCAGACAATTATCACTAAAGTCCTTAGTATATTGTAATATAAACAGTGTGTGTCTTCAGTGGTGAATGCAAATTGGAGGGTTTAGATCTAAGTTGAAAGGATTGTTTCTTTTCTGATGAGCTTCATATATCCTAAGGAGGTACAGAGGAGAATTCAGTTTATGCATCAATGAAGAAAAGTTTAATGAATGGGAAAAAGACATTCTTTACTCATTTTAGACTTACTGCTTCAAATGAAGTCCTCAAAGAAGCTGCATTATTAACACTGTGCACCAATTCCAAGTGTTTTTTCAAATACGTATGCAAAGAAATTGGAGAAACGACAGTAGAATTAAGTCGAGAAGTGCTGGTGGATGGAGAAAATTCTAAAATGTATTGATGGAGATTAAGCTTCTCAATGATAGAAAAAATTGAAGGACAAAAACATTCTGTGTAGTAATGGTGGTGGGATATCTGTTGAATCTGGGGTGAGGTGGCAACTTGCGTTTGTTTTCTTGTTGCATTTGGGCAACCAGTGAGGGCCAACATACACAAGTCTTCCCTTAACTCATCCATATATGGAGATTATTTTAAAATCAAGGAAGATTACAAGTGATTAGCAAGTTTAAGAAATGGTACTTTAGAATCTCTGAGTTGGAGGTTTAATATCTGAAGTTCTATAATAGGATGGCAATCAAAGGGCCTTTCCATACTACACTGCTATACTGCTATTATTCCACTTTCAATATCTTGTGGAATTCTGGGGTTTATAGTTTACTGAGACCCAAGAGCTCTCTGGCTGAGAATTCTAAAGGCCCCTCCCTAAACTGCAAACCCCAGGATTCCATAGGAGGTTGAAAGTGGAATAAGAGTGCTATAACAGTGTAGTGTGGTAATGGCCAAAAAGTTAATGGTCATTTTCCTCCTCTCTCAAATCAGGGAGGGAGAAATACACTAGAAAGGACATGGGAAATCCATTTGGGATCATCTGGATTGTTTGTTGGAGGAAGTGAAGAGGATTCAGCTGTTGGTTACTCTTCCTCAATCCCTCTTGTAAAGAGATTGGGTCTTTTCAAAACAGGAGATACTCTAATGACAGTATGCAAAGAGACTAAAAAGACTTACTGAATTAGGATTTTTTTCCTCTCCAATGGATACATTGGTTTAGGAGAATCAGTTCTAAATTGGTGCATACAACATTGTATTTCACAGCAAGAATTCCTTACGCTACCTTTGGGCAGCTTTAAATAACATTGCTCATTCTACTTAGGTCATTTTGCTAATTCTGGGTTCTTTTGGTAACAATTTTGTTTTTCATAATATGTTGGTATGGTTATGTAGGGATCCACGGGCCAGTCATCAGTTATGTCATTTTGCCAGTACAAGGCCTGTTGCACTGGCACAGGGGAATAATCCAGTTACAACTGTGCTAACAGGGGTTTTCACTTGGCTAGCATTAAATTGGATTTAGACTATGGCGTGGTTTTTCTTCACCTGGCCCATCCCTCCAAAATAACCTTAATTTATTTTTTAACCTGAATTGTGTGTTTGTTCGTCTGTGCAGCACAACAAATGCAATACAGCAAGCTTAGCATAGTAATAGAAAGGGATGACAAACGAGCAAGAGAGGAAAGATGTGAGCCAAGTGGGAAAATCACCTTTTTTTGCGTAGGAGCAGACACAAGCAGTAGAGGTCACCAAGATGCCCCCTGCCTCCGGCAGGATAACCATCGTGTCCACAGTGGCTTGTATGGAATTTTGACTGCTTCATTTTGTTGTGTGGTAAGGTGATGCTATCGCTGTTGAAACTCCATTTTAGCAGTGCAGAATAATTTTTGTACAATCCTTCCAGGCTTTTCCTATTTCCCAGCTGTGCCTGTTTAAGATGCCACTGGTGAAATCAAGATTGATTAATGCACTGGGAGGCACCGATGGAGGCAGGCCTTCTGACTCTTGGCAGTACCAAATGCAGTCATTTTTCCAGCTGATTACATATGGTACCTGCCATCTATTTTATTGAGTTTGGGGACTTCTAATATAGCGTCTCCTGTCTTGTCGCTGATAGCAGAAGGTAATTCTGAGGGAGGGGGGCAGATTTTTAATATATGACCCCCTTCTGTTTTTCCTGATAAGATATTTCTGTAGAAGCTGGAAAGGTGATGAGATTGGAATCAGTCACGTTTCATATGCAAAATCAGTGCTGTAAGAAGCATGTTAAATCCTAGAGGCATCATCTCATTAAGTTTCCATACATTTAGTGATCGGCATACTGACTCTGGTAAAGGCAGTTATGAAATATTGGTTACTGTAAACTTCCATTTACTGAAGCGCTGACAAGATATGTATGTCGGTATATCTTATAGCTAGTTTTATGTTCACCTAATGTGAAGATTGCTTCTGTTTAACCAGATCTTTCATGATGGTAATAGATATAGGGAGTTTGCATTTATTTCTGATAGACTGAATCCTGAAATACAGAGCTACAAAGAGAATGTGAAGATCAGCTTTTCAACATGCAAATTTGATTGTAACCAAAAATAACAACAGCAACTTAAAAAAAATAACAGGATTGTCCCATGAATATTTGATGTGTTTTTTTTTCTTTGCTACATATTTATGGTTAAGGCAATGCATCTCTTTATGTTTTCCTATTCCCAAATGCTTTAAATAGTATGTCACCCTTGTGGGATGTAAAATGAGATTTAAGAAGATGGGGGAGGTAAACTGGAAGGTTAACTTGATCATAAGTGATGCAGCGTTTCTTCATAGTAAAGTTGATCTGAGTTTTTCTAGCTGTTAAACATTTCTGAGGAAAAAAAAAAGATAGCAGCACAAAACATGAAGAGGAGGTGAAGAAAAAGAAGCAAACAGCAAAATGATATTGAGAGATTCTTATAGGAATTATGTAACCAGTTTCAATTCTTCTGCCCATGAAGAAGATTTCCACCAAAACCCATGGGGCATTTTACTCTTATTTAAAACTTCTTCACTTTTTTTTTTAATAGTTAGGATTTAGAAATCTGAAAACACTCATTCAGTCTTATCAGTGACTGTGCTGTAACAGTGGAACATTGAGTGTGGATCCAATGAAGGTGGAAGAGAGCAGTTTTTCCTTTGCTGTCCTCATTTGGGCCATTTCAGCATATTACCTTACCCTGTCGTCCTCCTGCTGCAATCCTGGCAGAGCCTTTGTTGGGAAGGGAGCACAACGGGAATACTTACCTCCACACCTGAGTGCCTCCCTGTAGAAGGGAGTGTGAGTGACCTGTGTCTGCCTTCTGCAGCACAGTCAGGCTCTTTCTCATGCTGCACTGGGGAAGAAAGTGTTTCCATTGCACTTTCCTCCCTTCCATATGGCAGATAAGAACAGGAGCATTGCGCAATTGCAGGCACTTAACAGATTTAATCCATTAAGCAAATATTCCATGATCACAGTGGGTGGGGGCAGGATGTCAGCAGAACTGTGATGATATTGTGCAGAAGAATAGCCTGTGAACTGCTGCCATCACGTTCCCCATAGTGGGACTGCAATGCCATGTGGAAATGGCCTTGGTCTAGTGTCTGAATGGGTGCAATGTCAAACTTTGGGTGCACTATGCTCTCCCATGCAACATGATGTGGATGTGTAGAATCTTAATTAAGAATGTCTATGAGTATGTTGCTGATACGGCAGGAGATGTTAAGTTTGAAAAACTGAAACACCCTGTTGAGAGACTGACAAGTGCCATAAGATTTTCACCTTCCTATTTGAGAATAAAGGTGAGGGGTTTTTTTTCTGTCAAGGTTTCTGCATTTTGTGGAACAGATCTCTGTATAAAATTGTTCTAAGAGGCAATCACACATATGTACAGCATGTCCAGTACAGTTCTGTTCATCTCTGGGTCTAAAAGACTCAAAGAATCAATAAAACTCTTCTACTTTTTAGAAGTTAATAGACTTTTATTAAATAGCAGCAATTGTACTTGGCATGTATATTTATTTATTTTGTGCACAAAAAGCTGTATTTCAAGTGTGTATACTGTCACTGAAAATGTGGAGAAACTGTTGCGATGTCTCACACAAGAACAAGATAAGAAAGGAGTTACACCCCTAGGTACAACATCATCTAGGGAATTAGAGCAGGTGCCCCCTTGCTGGTCATATGTGGACACTGCTGATTTACCTAGTGGATGTTTCTTTGTCTTGTGCTTCAGTTGTCTGCTTTGTTCACCTCAAGTTTAGTATGTGCTTTGCTGTAATTTAATGTGCTGACTCCTTGTGCTGAACTGATGTGGTATAGGCATCATACTATATACTGTATACTATAGGACTATCCAGTCAGGACTCTCCCAAGCTCTGAGGGTTCCAGAACAAAACCTAAGACTTGGGGATGGCCCCTCCTGATGTCATTAGATGTTATGCATTAAGTGACAACCATAGTTACTGGTTGAAAATTAAGACAGAAATTTTAGGTAAAGCAAAGAAAGATTATATTCCTTCTCACTGATTTATAAAGAGATGGGATAGGAACATTCAATCTAACTTACTTGCATCTAGCTATAAGGCAGGTATAGAGCAGAGTGGAAGGTGAGCTCTGGCACCACAGTTACTGGGAGAAAAGGAATAAACTAGCTAACTAAATACAGAGATTTCTCTGTGCCTAGATAGTTTATGCAAGTTGTAGCAAGACAACCATCAAGCTTTTCAGGTTGTAGCAAGCTGATACTCTACTAGCTGAACTGGAGGTTTGCAAACTTTCCTCTTGCTTGGAGCTGAACCTGCCAAAACAGAAGAATTTGCACATTTGTTTCCTGCGTTGAGATGACCCACAAAAACTGAAAACTCAGGGCAAACCCCTGAGATTTGTCAATCCTGTAGACTTGGGACAAAACTAAGTGTTTGTCACCTCAAATGTGACACCTCTGAATTGCCTGCTCTTTACAAACAGGTAATCTGTGCATGCACTGATTTCAAGTGGAGCCACTTGATTATGAGAATCACTCCTCAGTATTTGGCTTTGTTTATCTGAGGTGTTCATAATTCTCTCTGGGGTTGTTCTGCTTGTGCAGTTTTTAGAACTGTTGCATGTCATTTGACTGTTCATAAAATGCAAGAATAACAACATAACATTAATTTACATATTCTGAAGAGTGCTCAAAAATGATTGAAATGGAGAAAATGGTTCTTGTGCTGAAGCGTTACAGTGATAGTTATTATTGTTAATGGTTTCTGACTATGTGTTTTCCCCAAAGCCTCTGCAGTTTTCTGGAGCTTTGTTTAAGAAGCAAAGAGGAACCGTGCAGCAATCTCTTTCAGTGTATTAAGTTAATAAACCCCAGAAAAAGAGCAACATCTGGTATCTTGCAAAATTGGAAATGAGGAGAAGGCCTGTGATAAGAGTGCAGATGCTGGTATTTGATAAATTAGATTTGGTATGTAAAGTAGTTCTAGTAGATTGAGTTAAATGACAGATTCTTCAAGCTTCCTGGTAAGCATTTTACTTTTTGGAAATAAAACAAGAAAGAAATTCAAACAAGTAGTTACATGATATACAACTTTAAAAGTTGGTTTCTCTTGTTACTAGCATGCAGCTTTGTTTTTTTTTAATTAATACATTTGTAAATCACTTTGCATCAAGTGTTTTCAGAGTAGAAAACAATAGATCAAAACAACAAAATACACCAAATAAATAAATAAATAAATAAAATTTTGACTGGAATTTACTCAGTCAGTCAGTCAGTCAGTCAGAGGGCTAAATCCAATGTTTGTCTCGACTGCAGTGGACCCATTGAAATCAATGGGACCTACATAATTGCAGCTTATGAGAACCATTCATTTCAGTGGATATACTCTACCTGGAACTTACATTGCATTTAATGCAGGAGTTGCTGAGTACTCATAATGGTCCACTGTTATAATGTACGAACAAGATAAATACATACTCATTGGTTACTTGAAAAAGTAGGATGACATAAATGTTGTTGTCCTGTGTATCTGGAAATAAGTGAACATCAACAGTGTTTATTTACAGACAGGTATATTCCTATGAATGAATGAATGAATGAATGAATGAATGAATGAATGAATAAATAAAGAATAAAGATATGTGTTCACTTATATGCCTCATTTTTATGCAGATTGTTGGATATGCTCTTGGGTAGTTCGATGTGGTGGAACCTGAAGGTAACTGATTACAAAAGATACTGTAAATGTTAGTGAGAATTGCCAGTTCAGTAGAGATATGTAAAAGTTGTAAAACTGATCTGTTTAATATAAAAACCTCCAATAAAATGGTTAATAAAAAGCATTTTATTGTAGCATAAATGTCCGAACCATATGAATACATATGGCTCATGCTACCTATGTGCTTAGCACTTAACTGAAGCAATAACTGAGATTATTGGTTGTTTCAAAGACAGCTGGATCATAAGGCTCTTCACTAGATGCAAAGTAACTGTTGATTTGTTGTATTTATATCTGGCCAGGGCCAACTCTACCATGAAGCAGAATGAGTTGGTTGCTTTAGGGGGCAAATGCTAGCGGTAAAGGAATATACTGATATGTGTATTGGAGACCAGAAGTGTGTACATGCCATGTGAGCTGTACTGAACTCCTCAAGCTAACCTTACCAGTGGAGTTCTAATAATTTCTGCTGTCAAGGCACTCCTGTCAGACTGATCAACTTCTGTACATGGAATGTTGGGGTGGGACCCTATGGCCCCTTCTGGACAAACCGCTCCCAGCTCCCATTGACTGGTTTTATTATTTGTTTCCTCTGGAAAGGTAGAACTGCTGTTCCTGGAATCTTCCAGGAGTGGTGATTGGCTTTCTAAGTGAGGTACAGCACCTTACATTTCAAGTATATATTTTTTCAAGTAAGGAAAACCAGAAGTATACTCTGGCCACTTCCATGCTCTTAATTCTCAGTTTTTGGGATTGTTTCCAGAGCTCCACAGTTTTCCTGTCCCTAATGAAAAGAGAAGAAACAAATCCTTTTCTTGTCCTTGGCCTCCAACAACATAAAGATCAGGGCTGGCCTCATATCTGTTTTGGCTTTCAGGGAACTGAAATCAACTTGTACAGCAGTTCTAAGTACTCTCTGATCTGTGAGTTTGCCATACTCTTTTTCTTACATAGAGATGGAGAATAATTCTGTTTAAGTCAATGGTCCTGACAAAAGTAGCCCTTTTGCACTTCCCAAGACTTATTGTGAGAAGAAACACATTTGCCTTAAAAATTGTGCACAAACTGGTAAAATGTGGGTTTGATATTCCTGCTATTAGGTAGATTGCAGGTTCTTGAATAGGGTAAACCCAGAGTGTTCATCAGTGGTTGCTCTTCATCCTGGAGAGTGGTGACTAGTGAGGTGCCATAGCATTCTTTCCTGGGTCCAGTGTTGTTCAGCATCTCTATAAAAGACTTGACTGTGGCAGTAGAGAGGCTGCTCATCCAATCTGTCGATGACACCAGACTAGAAGGGGTAGCTTATGTGTTGGAAGACAACAGATGAGTTTAACAGATTGGAGAACTGGGCTAAACAAATGAAAAACCAAATGAATTTCTTAAGATATAAATGTAACATTCTACACTGGGGCATGAAAAATCAGGTGTACAGATGGGTAGCATCTGGCTTGTAGTTTTAGTAAGCCACAAGCTAAACACGAGTCAGCAGTGAGCTATGGTGGCCAAATCAGCTAATGCAGTTTTAAGCTGCATGAACAGAAAGTGTCCAGATCAACCAAAGTTGTTATACCACTGTGTTCTCCTTTGGCCAGACCTGTCAGAGTTTAATTCCTAGCCCATGCTTATCTGCCAGCAAGGGAAGGAATAGGATAGTACTTGCCAAGGAGATGGAGGAAACAGGAGAGTCCAGAGCTAACAATCCAGAAGAATGCTGAGCTGAAAGCCAAGGTCAAGCCAGTCCAAGGAGTCTGGAAAGTTGACGTTCACAAAAACACAGAGCAGAAATGCAAAGACCAAGGGAGCTTGGATAGCAATTTGCCACAAGCAAAAAGCAAGCTATGCCAACCCACTTAAAAAGCAGAGAAAACAGGTGTTCCTAATCAGCCTCTTGTCTTCTGAGCCTCAGCAAAATGGCTTGCTTCTGAGCTGCCCTCTTTTGCCACCTGCATGACTGTGGACTGTGAGGCAAAGGTGAATTTAATTCCTCGAAATTCCTCCACTGACGACTCCTCTTTCAGGCACCGGCTGTAAAGTTTCTGTTTCAGCTTGTCTTTCAGATGGCAGAGGCACTGGCAAAACAGATTGCTCTTCATTCTCTGAGCCCTCATCTATCACAGGCACTGGCTGTAAAGTCTCTGTTTCAGGCAAAATGTATTGCTCTTCAATTTCTGACCCCTCATCTATCACAAGACCTTTCTTGGTGTATTGTGTCCAGTTCTAAACTCTACAGTTTGAGATGGACACTGATAATGTGGAACGTATCCAGAGCAGGGTGACAGAGGCAGAAGAGAGTCTTGAAGCCCCATGAGGAAATCCAGGGAAGTGGATGTTCTTAGCCCGGAGAAGAAAGGACTGGCAATTGACACAAAAGCCACCATAGCTATTTGAAAGGCTGTCAGATGGAAGATTGAACAAGCTTGTTTTCTGCTACTCTAGAAAACCCAAACCAATGGTTTCAAATTGTAACATGGGAGATTTTGCCAAAACCGCTCGTTGACATTGGAATTGACTGCCTTGGAAAGCATTGGCTTCTTCTTCATTTGCAGGTTTTAAAATGAGTCTGGATAGTATTCTGCCAGGGGTGTGTTGGTTATGGATTTCCTGCATCAGTAGGAGGTTGGTTGAGATGCTCTTTGATGCACCTTCCAACTCTGCAGTTTGTGATTCTAATTCACATGTTTGTGATGCTTATGGAAGGTTTCGGAAGAATGAAATGTGCCCAATACAATATACGTTTCATGAAGTGCAAATAGCTAAAAATGTGAGTTAGAATCAGCTGAAAGGGGTAATTAAATGAGCATATTAGGAGAAAAGTGTAAAGAAACATGCATGAACTTCCCTGTAGAGCCACCCCATTCCCATTCAGTTTTGTAACCTGATATGAAGCAAGGACAGGAAGAAAATGCAGTATGGGTTCAGACATGAAATCAAAATTGAGATTTTTCACTTCTGTAATCTTCTGCCATGGGGCCTTCAAACAATACTCTTGAGCGTATAAGAAAAATCTTCCACTTTTTCCATTCAGAGGTATAACAATTATGTTACACTCAGGCAGCGTGAACTAACTCTGCTGCCCTCTAAGTCTGCAGCTCAGATTCTCTGTTGCCCCTTCCCAAGAGACAGGAGTAATCATTGTTGCAGACTGCTCTGTCACTGCCTTCCTACAAAGGTACATGTAATTCTGTCTTTTTTTAAAAAAATAGTATAGAGTGCGAAGGAGTTGTAAAGGCACATGCACCTGGCATGTTTCAAATTCTACTTGGTTGTCAAATGAGGACAAATTCTTTGTTAAAAATGGACCAACAGAATCTGGACAGTCATGTGGTGAAACTCTTCTGTGTTGGTGTGTTGATTTCTGATGCTGACACATCATTTCTGCAATCTTGACATGATTTGTGAGTTCATGTTGACAAAACAAGTCTTAGGATCAAGTTATTTATTGTTTAAGTCTGTCCCTTCTATTTGATTCATTGCTTACTTCTTTTTTTACGGGATTAATGCAAGTACTAAAGGAAGTCTATAGCATGTGAATTATTGAGGTTCAAATGTAGGTTAAGTGGTTCAAAAGGGCTTAACATGATTTTTGCTTGAAATATCTTGCTTTTTATTTTCCAATTCCATATTACGATGTGTACTTTAAGAACTTTTGATCTAGGGTAAGTCTGGAAATACAGAAAGTGCGTGCTCTTTGATGCACCTTCCAACTCTGCAGTTTGTGATTCTAATTCACATGTTTGTGAGGCTCCCATAAAGGTTTAAAAGAGCTCATAGAACAACTTGGCCAACCATTTAGCACCTGATTATTCCTATTTAAGAAGCAGGTGATTAAAAAAGACTTCTGCAGCAAGAGAGACTAAAATAGAAACACTGTGTGTGCTATGTGAAACCCTGAGACCACTGTGAACAATTTAAAGCTTTTAACCTTTGGGGTTCTGGATTGTACTTGGTTAGTGAACATAAACAATGCATACATTTGACATAATAATTAAAAATATGAGCAAAACACCTGGGGCTTGCAAGACCCAATGTTGTGCAGAGATCACCTCCTCTTTTCCATTCTAATTTAGCAAACTGAACTTGTTTTTCTTTTTTCAAGGGCCTCAAACATCTTTTGTCTTGAGAATTTACCAAATAAATGCTTGATAACCATTGTGATTTTTTTATTAGTCCAATGGTACGAACTAGACCATTTACAGCAGGGATAAGGAAGATGCAGTTCTGTGGGCCATCTACAGTCCAATTTTTGTGGCCTCGAGATCCCAGCTGGATTCTGTCAATAATGTTTTGTTTAAAAGATGAGAAACTATGCTTCTGGAAGTGTCTCAGAAACATGTCTCCCATGTAAAGCTTAGAGATGAAATTTATTTAGTGAAAATGTACTAGGAGAAACTGGAAAAAACCATGAATGAACTTGTGATCACTTCTAGTTTACAAAAAAACAAAAGAAAAACATGCAGAAAGTGAAATTTCAGCATGAGTGTAATTGCAGGAGACCCTAGAATTGTCCTTGTGACCTGCCAAAGTTGTCCATCCCTAATTTACAGCAAGAAAACACAAACCCGCTGAATTAGAATATGAGACTGAGAGACTTGAGATATTTGTTACATTTATTCCCCACCTTTCTTCCAATGTACAGTAAGGTCATATACATGGCTCTTTTCCTTTCCCTTTTGTTTTCACAACAGAGTATCCTGGTCACTGAGTGACTGTCATGGCTCAGGACAGAACTAAACCTGCACTTCCTAGCTGTTAGTCTGCCACTCTCACTGTGACCCTACCCTGGCTGTCAGTATCAATTCTCAGCTTGTTCTAGCATGGAATTTGCCTTCTTTTTATTGCTGCTGCACACTGAGTTGATGATATCAGCACTATTATGATTTTAATTGTTATTTAGAAATGATTCATACAGAGTCATCTGGTCTGAGTGATTTCAATCTCATTGACATTGCAGGGTTTCCTAAATTTGATCTCCAAAACAGACCTGACCTGAATTTATATATTTTGTATGCCATTTGTTCTTTAACACTTAAACTGCCACTTTGATGAACCAAAAGCTAGGAGACTGGACTTATAAAGTATTTATGTTATCCATTTTTTAAAAACATTAAAAGGCTTAGCTGGGGGAAATAGTAATGTATAACTTGCCAATTAGTTATTTGCCAAAGAATGCAGTACAACACTTGGCTGATGGCAGATCTTATTGAAAACTAAAGTGTTTTTTAAGACTGAAAGTAGGCTTGCAATTTTTTTGTCCACAAAACTTTCAGGATACAAATGTGTTCAACACAACCCTGGATGGGGGAGTTCTTTACTAACAACTGAGGTGGGGAAATATCTGTCAGAAGGATTAAATTAGTGCTGAAGCTACTTAACTTAATGTAGAACATAAAAATCAACAGTATTTAGAGAATTAGTGAGAAACCAATAGTATTGTGGGAATGGCTCAACTAGGCAGGTTGATGATGTGTGAAAGCAAAAGTTTATTCTCACTTGTTCAATTCTAGAGATTAAAAGTAGTAGGTTTAGTGAGGAAGACAGAGGCAGAACTCAAGTCCCTAAGCCCTGACACTGTATTCTATTTGTTAGTGGACATGTTAAGAACAATGGACAATATGGATGTATTTTTTATAGTCTCGAATAGCTTTTCCCAATTTAGTGGTTATTAAAATATCTTCCACATGCTAATAGTACTACATGCAATGATCTGTGCTTGTTGCTATTTTTATTGACCCTTTCAGCGTGAATACTTCCATGGAAACTTTTCTGTTCAGTAGTTATCAAGGCAAGACAGCTATGAAGTTGGCTGTGTAGGTCGGTCCATGATAGAGTAAATTCATATCTCTGTGCACTTGCTGTTAATGTTGATCTATGGAACATTAATCTAGCTTTAGTGCACAGGTATAGTATTTACATATTCACATGCCAGTGGAAGTATATGGCAAAAAAAAATTGAGATAAGGCCCCTCATACTTGCTTGAGGGCATCAGGAGCATTTGGGGGGAAATGTTGTGATCCTTGGGCAGCCCTTGGCTTTGAGGGAGCCATGAAGGCCACAGCCCACATTTTGCCCACCCTGACATAGTGGATAATGAAAAAGAAGTGAGGGAAAATGGAGGCAATATTTATTGAGACAGGCTGCTGAGACTGAGGAACAATAGCTGCCCAGCAATACAGATACTATGTTAGCTGGGTCCCTTTGGATTTCCCAATTCACCTGGGCCAGGAGAACTAATTGGTCACAATAACATCTCCAGCCATCATGTGCTGGTAACACTGCAGCACAGAAAAGAACAGATTGACAGTGGGAGGGACAAAAGTGCCACATCCCTGCTGCCGAAATCTCAGTCCCTCAGTCCCATATCTTACAATAGGCTGTCATACGAGTTGACATGAAACACTAGAAGTACCTCCTTTGAACCATAGTCCTGAAAAGATCTTACAGCACTCGCAGATTGTGAACCACTTGCTGCAGTGTAAGTACCTCTTCCATTACACTGCTTGCATGAGTAGACAACTTGCATGGTCTGTGATGTGTAGCATTGGTGGGATGATGATTCAAAAAGCCTTTAAGTCCTTGAGCTGAGTAGTGCCCCAGTGCATCTGCTTACCTTTACTGCAACCAAAAGTTGAGAGAAGTGTCTGTACTGAAATGTTGAAGTTCTGACTTAAGGAGGTTTCTTTGCTTAATGTTAAGGTTTTGGTTGTTACAAGTGCCCTCTTGACTATTCAAATACGCAAGTGAATTCCCTTCTGCTTGTTCTGGGGAGTCAGTGACATGATGAATATTTTTATTATACTGCATTGTGTACACTAAAATTTGTCAAAGAAAAACCTTTAAGAACAATACGTTTTACAAATTGCCTAAAGTATACCATCATACCTTAGCCTTTTCATCTCAGTGGTTTCCATATTTTCCGAATAAGCCTTCCACTCATGATGTCTTATTGAAAAATAGCCTTGGATTATTTTATAGGTGTCAAATGCTGTAAAAGGTGCATACTTACTATATATTAAATAGTGAAGCAGTTTGTGTGCCTTGTACCTTGTCCAAAAATAATTGACTCATTAATCTTAGCCGTATCAACCCAGTCCCATTAGGAGGGTCAAACACAGGTTAATTTTAATAGGGAAATGGGAGTCACTTTATACAAATGTATGCTTTTACTTGTGGCTCTTGCTGCATATTGTATCTGGCTTGCTGTTCTTTTCATGCTAGTGTTGAAAAATAGAAACTGGAACTGTAGAATTATGAAGAGACTTCATGGTAAAACCAAGAATTTTTATGCACTGAAGTGTATATCACTTTGGGGATAAGTAAAAAGCAGAGCAAAAACCTTGTGGATCTCTTATATTCTTAAATCTCACTTTGGGGATGAGTAAAAAGCAGAGCTAAAACTTTGTAGATCTTTTGTATTCTTAAACAAAGTGATGGGTTATACACAACACTGAATCATCATTCAGTGTTGTGCATAAACCATCACTTTGTTTAAGAATACTTTGTGTAGCTCTCCATGAATGAACTTGAAACTGAAGCAGTATGCTCATGTGCTTTCCTTTCATTTGTGGCATTTGTGTGTGAGTGTGTAGAAGACTTTGCCGAAATTTAGTTTTATGTTCAAAGAATCATGGTTTGAGACTATCTGCAAACTAGGGTCACTTGTTTAAAATAAACTTTGCTAAGTTTTTATACCAGCCAGCTTGAAAGGCTGGGTTGTGAAGCTGCTTGATAAGCTAGCCAGAGTTTGTTTTAAACCTGAAATGAGAATTGACTGAAATGCTAAGCTGAGTTTCTTAAAGAGTGAAACTAAACTTTTTTCAAAAGGATGTGGAAACAAATCCAATGCCATGTTATGGTACATCTCATTCATCTAGCACTAAACCATGGTTTAATGTAGAACTGGGCAACTGCAGCTGGGTCAAGGATCACTTTGTGGGTTGGACAAGTCTGCAAGGATCCTCTTTCAGTTTTGGTTTTCATATTTTTCCTTTATTCTTTTAAATATGTTTGAAATATGTTTTAAATAAAGTTTTTTTAAAAACAAAAATTTACAATGAGCCTACTGATGTCAATGTTGGTTTTAACAGAACAGTTGTTACGAAAGGGAAGCTGTTTCAACAGTCCCATGCCTATCTTCTCACATTTAAAAAATCATGCCTGCCTTTGCCAGAAACAGCTCATTAAAGCAATGTGTCTTTCAACACTCACCTATTTAGCATACACTCACTTGCTTCATGCCTGCTTGCCAGTTCCCTGAGCAGTGCAGATGAAGAGAATGATATACATGAGTATGGGGATGTAGCAGTGCAGCCCTACGGCATGATGTTGGTTTTACAGAAATACCCTTGCCCCCAAAGAATGTGGAGATCTCCCATTCCACTTCCAACAGGAAGAAAAACTCATTTGAAATGTGGTGCTGGGGGAGAGTTCCGCAGTTACCATGGACAGCTACAAAAAGAAATAAGTTGGCTCAAAAGCAAATCAAGTCTTAACTCTCACTGGGAACCAAAATGATTAAATTGAGCCTGTGGTACTTTGGAAAGATCATGAGAAGATGTGACTCATTAGAAAAGACAATAATGCTTGGTTAGGTAGAAGGAAGTCAGAAAAGAGGAAGACCACATTAAAGGAGAATAGTCTTAGTCAAGGAAGCCACAGTCTGGAGTTTGCAAAACCTGAGCAGGGCTGTTGATAAGAGGATGCCTTGGAGGTCTCCCATTATAGATCCATCATAATTCAGTGTTTACATGAGAGGAAATAACAACAACAGTTTCCAACATCCACATCTGCTGTGTTGCAGAGGTGATTTTCCTAAACTCTCAGAGAGTTTAGCTTTGAACATCTGATCAGCCACCCAGGTAGGAACTGATTCTGTGCCACAGAGCTGGTTGCTGCAATGGTGCAGGTGCTTCAGCTGAAATTGCTTGTGTCCCCTGCTTCTTGGAGTTGGGGAGTCATCTGAGGGGGCCTGCTGGAAATCGTATTTGGTGTAGGGCAACAGACACAAATGATATCCTCCCCTGGCCTCCCCCAGAAGCTATTTAAGCTTACTTAGCCACAGTTTGCTGCCAAATATTGGTGGCAAAGTGTGATGCCATTAGATTTGGGATGGAAAGAATATTTGTAATTATTCATTCCCTGGTTGAATTTTTTTTTTTTTTGACAGTCAGAAAATCCCACTGAAAGGGCTAATGACTCAAATGTTGCACAGTTTTCTCCTGGTATTTAAATGCCCCAAAAAGTGTTGCAGAGAAACTCTTGTGCAGGGAAAAACACATGGGATTGTGTGAAAAGAAAAAAACAAAACAAAAACCTTGTTTCTGTGCAGAAAATGATGTGTGTGTGTTTTTTGCATAACATAACCATATGTTTTCCTCTGTAGAATAATTCCTCCACAGCACTTGGAATATGGGAGAATGTTGTTGTGTGCCTTCAAGTCACTTCCGACTCATGGAGACCCTGAGGCAAATCTATAATGGGGTTTTCTGGGGCCGAGAGTGTGTGACATCCAGTGGGTTTCCATGGTTGAGTGGGGAATCGAAGTCTCCAGAGTTGTAGTCCAGTGCTCACACCGCTACACTATGCTGGTTCTCTTGTGAGAGAATACTGTAGTGGAATGTTTGTTTTCTCTTGCAGTGTGGAGAAAACAACTGGAATTATTTGCCCTTGTATGCAAAGAGGAAATAGTCAGGGGTTTATATTCCTGCATTGAATTTTAACACTCAATTTTAGCAGCAGCTTGATTTTCTTTAACAGCTTGGGAGACTTAGGCTCTTTCTGCATAAGGCTGGTGAATTGGTTTGTGCCATTTCTTACTGGATTTTCTAGGCTTGAAACAAGGTGGACTTTCCCTCATTTCCTTACGCACAGCTACTGCGTATGTTCCATTCTGATTTGGAAGAGTGCGAGTTCATGAATCTACACTGCCTCTGCCGTGGCCACTCCCACTACTCCCCTCACCGCGCTCTGTCGGCTGTGATTGCCCCCCCTTTTTGCATGGTTTAGTACGTCATTGCGTACGTGTGTACGTGCGAAAGTCCATACTACCCCTGGCCCCTCCCACGAGCCCTCCCCTGACCACCAATTTGCATAGATGCGAATGTACATGTCTGCACCACTGTGAAAGTATGAATCAGATCGATCTGGAAAATTGGAAAACCAATTTCTTCTGGTTTTCAAATAGCATGCTTTACAACCGTATGGGGGCACATTTAGTCAGAATTACATGCAGAATGAAGGTAAATAAACTGAACCTAGTCCGCTCCAATGTGCAGAAGACCTCCGTGGCAAGACACATTGGTCTGCCTTAATAACCACATGTGGAAAGGGCCTTAGAGAAGGTTGTAAAAAAAAAATACAGTTGGGAAACTGTATGCTGATTGCTCATACCTGGTTTCGTGCTAATATCAAACTAGCCCCCTTGCTGTCTGTTGTGAAAGAATCTGGAAATTCTTGTTTCAGTTTAGTTTACTGCAGTGCTCTCAAATTATTCCATCTTTCCCATTAGTTATTGCAGTTTACTTGCAATATACTCTGTTTGGATCTGAATCAAGGCCAATGTTAAACAAAACTCATAATTGCTGTGCTGCCAATAACCTGGATGTTTTGAGTCTTAGGAAGGTTGTAGCTCTATGATATACTGTGTACTCAGTACACTGTGTGTGATTCCTAGCCCATCTGCAATAGAGGGTGGTATCTTTTATGATTTCTTTGTTGCGTGTGTGCATAGAAAACTGGGAGCATGGGCTTTCAGCCATAATGGATTTCATCATGGGAAGCCTATCATTTGGCTGATGAAAAAATGTTGCCTTGTGTAGGTGTGATTTCCCTTTGTTATGGCTCTGTTATATGATCATCAGAATGTCACTGTACAGTGAAGGACCATCCTTCCCCCATTGTATGTATAATTGATTCAAAACTAAAGATCATTTCCTTCTTTCAGTAGACTCCTAAAAAAAACTGCATCAAGCCCCCCTGCCTCACATAACACATTTTCATGGCAATAAAAATTTAGTGTTTATTCTTCAGTTACAGTGGAGAATAATTGAGTGGTGTTACTCAAAATAATTAACAACCAGTTCCCACCCCAGCTTTTGCCTGTCACTCTGGAGGATCCAGTCCCTTCCCTCCGCATAACCTTCTGTCCTCCCCAGCCCTCTTGTCCACTTCAATCTCTGTCTTCTCTTTCCTTTTGCTATTCCTGGTTCCCCCTTTAACCTCCCCAGCCTCCATGTCTTTTTAACAGTTTTGACAATCGGTTTCAGTGAACCAGTGTGAATGATACCTCTGGGAGAAAGGTTAAATAATACAAGGTTTGGGTGTTTGTTTGTTTGTTTACCTAGCAACTGCTGTATTCCATTCTTATTTAACTAAAACTGTTGAATGTGTTGCTATTGTGACAAATGGTAGCCAAACTAGCGCTCCGAAAATTAAAGATGAACCCTCTTTCTGCATGTAACTATAACACAGAATCCTCTGAGAGAGGCTCTGTAGAGTTTAAGTAGGATTAAGCCAATAAGTATTTATAGAAATATTGTACCCCCTAGAGAATGCTATAATATTCAGCAGTGCTATTTCTGTATATGTAGAAAAATCCATGGTATCTAGTGGAGGATTATAATAATTTTATATACAGAATAGCAGTATAAAATAATGGAATGGGAAAATGAATTGGTATCAAGTTCAGCTATTTTCTTTTATCAAAAATAGAAACTAAAAAAAAAACAATTTTGTAGCACTTTTCAAAAAGATTTCTATCAATTCTCCGTATAGTTTGCAGCATGTTATGTTCCACTGTTCTGTAGAAGGGCTTTTTTTTAAATAGTTAAAGCGGAAGGATATTACACCCATCCCTAGCCACTATGGATTCTTGCAATTCACTTTATAGTATGGAGTAGAGTGTTATCCGGTAAGTATTGAGTACCACCAAATAAAGTAATGGAAAGCATTCTCTAGGTTATTTGCTGTTATGATTCTGTTTTATCAGTGGAACATATGGTTGTGTCTGTTGAAGTTAATGTTGTATGACCATTTGCAAGCTTTCAAGGAGCTTTCCCTTTATACAAGCTGGCAACATAGAACATTAGCCATTTAATTGATTTGAATAGCAGTGTATTATTAAGGAGTAAGTTGGCAGTTGCTGCACAGTGTGGAAAATCCCACCCTAAATGTGCAGTAAAAAGAGTGATTCTTCCCTTATGAAAGTCAGGGGTGGGAATGAGGTGAGCCTCCAGCTGTTGAAATGCAGCTCCCAGTGTTCTTCACCTTTGCTAGTGTTGGCTGGGACCATTGAAACTGCAGTCCACCATCTGGAAGGATACACCATTCCTATCCTTGTTGTAGGTTATACTATGAAGTGTATCTTTTTTATTGGGAACCTTATGCATCTTAGGGGTGGGATATTAATCAGTCTTTTAGTTGGATGATCCAGATGTTTTTTTAAAAGCCTTTAATTGAGTAAAAAGTAGTCTGATTAATTTTTAATGTTGTTGTTGTTATTGCACTTTTAAGACATTTCTGACCTATGGTGACCCTAAGGTGGACTTATCACAGGGCAAGATGCATTCAGAGATGTTTGCCTTTGGTTTCCTTTGAGGTTGAGAGAAGGTTACTACCCCAAGGTCACTCAGTCGTTTTCTGTGGCTGAGCAGAGATTCAAACCCTGGTCTCCTTGAGTCTTAGTCCAATGCTCAAATAACTACACCATGCTGGCTCTCTCATTTTTTTTAATCACTAGCATTTATTAAAAATTAGAGAAGACAAGCACCATCTTAAAAGGGATATTCCATCTACCTCCATACAGGCAGAAATCTTTCCTGAGCTGAGGACACTTGTGACTCTGGTGACTCATGTGTGCAATGGTGTGCTCCCACACAAAGAAGCTTGCACAAAGTGGGACCTCTGATTTTTATCGTACACTTGCTACTTTGTCAGGTTAGCCCTTCTCTATTACTTTTCCCCCCTACTGGTCTTGAGTGTTGTAGGATGCTCAGGTAGACTATAGGAGATGGCGAAGAAGGCTGGATTCAGTAAAGAAGACTAGTGGAGTGCCTTCTCTTATGAGAGTGGGAGCACTTTAAAATATTCATATCTTGCCCTTTATCCAAAGACCTCAGGGCAGCTTACAATAAAATCAATTTAAACTGATAAATAATTTCAAAAGTTTAAAAAGTTTAAGAATAGATTAAATAGTTTATAATTTAAAAGCAGACAATTTAAAACTGGTTTAAGTAATCCAGAAGAATATTCAGTAATACAAATGCACCTCAGAATTTGTTTTTATTTGCTCAAAGAGTCATTGAAAAAAAATCATTGAAAAGTCTGCAGAAACAGTCGCCATCTCACCCAGTGGTGAGAAAATTTTGGAAATTACTTTCTTGCATATGAGAGTGGAAGAAATTGAGTTTTACATTCTTATGCCATGAGATTTGAATAAGATTCCCTGAACTTCCAGCCTGAACAGACACCTTACAATGTGTAGATTTTCGGGGTAGGGAGTGGGTTAATTATTTCTGTCTTCCTCCTTTAAGGAGAATTTATCTCATTCCAGTCAGATCCTAACAGAAAAGTGACTGCGCATGATAAAGATTACTTATTTAGATAAAAGCCTTCATTCAGTGACTTTCACAAATAAAAGATGTACATGCATCTTTATTTATAACATCTAGCTTCCTTACCAAGTAACATTTGTGTAAAATGGCAGGTGAAACTTGAGAAGCATCTTTTGAGATGCAGGTGGTTCTGAGCTACCTTAACAACTTGGATGTTGATGGAGAGGATAAAGATACATCAAGGATGCTAAGAACGGGGCACTCTTTAATGTACAAGGTGACTTACAGGGTGGTGTTATCTATGTGCTCAACAGTCTTTGTGAGAAGTCATTTTGAAACATGTTCTCTGTGAAGGAGATAATTGAAGGTTGAGAGAAAGATGTCTGCATTCCACTCAGTGAACATATGTCTGATGATGGATTACAATCAAAGCCCCACATTTCATTAGTTCCACCCCATTAGCTGCTTTGGCCATTGGTCAAATGGACAGCCGGGAGTACTATTTTGTTACCTCAGCTAATTGTGTGTGCTTTCCCATACAGTGCATTGTACCTGTGATCAAAACTGTCAGTACCCAAACTATATATTAGGTGTTTGGAAAAGTTATCTTTCTGATCGTCAACCCCCCAGGTGTCATGATCATTCTGTGCTGACTTGGGAGTGCTGAAATTCATAGTCCCCCCCCCAAAAAAGTAAGTAACTTCCCCAGAAAATTCTTCTGGCATATGGCTTATTTTGCCCAGTGTTGTTGCTAATTGATAAACAGAAAAAGACTTGCAGTTACAGATTCAGTTTTTCATTATGATCCTGATCATAAATAGTGAGCTGTTACTAAAGTTTCTTTTCCATAAGAAGGAAGCCCTAAATAATTTTTTTTAAATGATAGTGTGTTTTTTAGAATGAAGATTTTAATTGATCCTATTTTGGAACATTTTTTCCATCTTACATCCAGTCCCATTTAAAGTATAACTGAAAAGAAGATGAAGGAATTACTATAAAATGTACATATTGAATAACTTTGGAATAGTTTCTCAGTATACACAAGGTGAAGTTTATTAATGTTGTAATAAGTTACTTCTCAGATCTTCTGATTGCAGGAAAGAGGACTGTTGCTTGATTTTTAGAAAGCAGCTGTTTAAATTTTTGTTTTTGGTTAGGAATTATAGGAACTGTTTGTGGAAATAGGAGTAGAACATTGAGCCATTTGCTGCATTTGTAAGATGACATTAATGTAAATCCCATGGACTCTCTTAGGCGATTTCCACACTACAGTCTTATAGTGCAATTATTCCACTTTCAACATCCTATGGAATCCTGGGGTTTGCCACCTGGCCCCTCCCGAAACTGCAAACCCCAGGATTCCATAGGATGTTGAAAGTGGAATAATTGCGCTATAAGAGTGTAGTGTGGAAATAGCCTCAGTCTGTTTTAGAATACATTAGGATTCAGGCATGTATATGCTGCTGGAGCTGCTCATGGATCAAGCAGAGTGAGCACCTCATTCAGAAGAGTTTTAGGTGGTATCGCACATCCTTTCCAAGCCACCTATGACATGGTGGATCTCCTGCACTTTTTATTTTAGTGTCCTGTTTATTCAAAGATAAACAGTAGGAAAGAGTTAATGTGTTTAGTAGGTAATTAGTGAGAAAAGAAAGTTATATTGGAGATAAGAAAAAGATAACTATTACATTTCATTTAATTACTTTTTAAGTTTAAACTGAAAGCCTGTATTAAAAATCATACCAGAATGTAGCTGAAGATTGATTGGTCATGTTACTCAACCCTCTCCTCCTGTCCCTGTCCTGAGCTGCATGAATGTTTGAAAATGCAATTTCTCATCCACCTCATCAAAAACCATTCTCTTGCTTTCCCTTTCCCCTCCTTAGAATCTCATCTACTTAACCTTCTTAAACACCTTTTTAAGCTTTCTGATTCCAGAAAAAATTCCAGGCATAAGCAAAATTCAGTTTTCTGGGGCAGTTGAACACTCTGTATACAGTGTCTAGTGTAGAACATGAGAGGGCCACCCAGATGCTTCGAAGACCAATTGTCCCTCCAAGTGACTCTTAATTAATTATTTGTTTAATACCTTTTACTGTTGGAATGTTAACCAAACAATTATAATCATGAACAAAAGTAAAGATTCCTATAGCTAGTGGCATTTGCTAATGAACCAGCTGGGAAATGTAAAATTTGTTGGCTCTTTAGTATAGTCTCTCATTTAATTATGTAACAACATAATTCTGGAATTAAGTTAAATCTCAAATTCCAACTTAAGTCAATAAACATACAAATTAATTTAAATTATGCTTTTTGTTAGACAAATCTTAACTTAATTAATAACTTAAATTATTTTAATGAGGTACTTCCTATCTCATTTATTAGTACGTAAGAATTAAATTTCTGTTTCAACTGGCCTCTTGTCTTGGTTATTAATCAAGATAAACAGGTTTAGTTCCTGCCTGCAAATGGCAGGAGAGTGGTACTTAATGGAATTGCCTTTCTGGTTTTTTTTTTTTCTGGTCTAGTGCTGAAAAATTGTAAAAGCACTATTTAAAGCAGTACTGGGAATTAAATGATCCTTTAGATGCTGTTGAACTGCCACTCCTAGTATCTCCAGCTCCCATAGCCAATGACGGGGAATGCTAAGAGCTGAAGTCAAACATCTTGAAGGCAACATGATTCTCACCCATGATTCAGAGTCAGATAGATCTGTTATGGATAGTTGTTCTTATTACCTCTTTTGCACATGTATGCTCTACCTATTCTAAAGAGATGTAATGACTTATGGCCAAGACAATGCATTCAAGAAACTGTAAACTAGCTTTCTCCAACCTGGCCCCCACCAGAGTGTTGGATTCCAATTCCTACTTGCCCCACTCAACAAGTTTGTAGGAATGATGGGGGATGTTGCATAACATCCTACTGGGCATTGGGTGGAGGAAAGCTTTTGAATGAGGCAGAGGCAAAGCAACCTTTGAATGTTCCTTGCCTAAGAAAACCCTATGAAATTCATGGGGTTGCCATAAGTCAACAGGCAACTTGAAGGCACATAGACATATGGTGACCTGCAAGAATTAACATGGGGATGAGAGTTAGAAATGGCTTTTGCCCAAGTCCACTGTGTCTTGGATCATAGTATCTCCCTAACAGTTTAGTCCTCAAGGACCAGTTTCTTGCTTTGTGCTATTTGATTTTCCTTTCTCTTTTAGCATTTTAGTTTGCTTAAAAAAAACTTTTCTCTTTTGATATTATTTGTTCAGCTTTTTTTTTTTTTTTTAAGTAGGCAGGGTTGTTAATAAATGAAATCTACCCCAACTCCCCTCATCAGAGGTATTATGAATGAAGCGACAGGTTTCAGTCTTGAGAATGTCAATAAAACTCCCACTGTCTGCATTGGATCAATTAAGGTCTGATCAGGAGAATTGAAGGAAATATATGTGCACATAAATTTTGCCCGTCTTGTGGACAGGCAGTTTCAGACTGCACAGATGAAAGTCTGCAGTTAATGGGAAGAGCTTTTTAAAAAAAAGAGAGACAGAAGAAAAATGGTATATGGTTGTGGATGACATTGGCATTTCTAATTCATTTCTCACTTAGCCTGGCATTCCTTTTGCAGCCATCCATTTAGAAGGAGACAATGGAGCCAACTAGCCAATGTTTTCCTATGATTTGTATTTCCCCCCCTTGTGTCAGATTGAGAGCTTTTGCCTCTTAAACAGACTGCTCTTAAATATGTCACTGGAATTAAAAGTGAAAAAGGAGAGAGAATGGCACAAGCATCCATAAGTTTAATAGTGGTTTCTGAGCCTTGCTTACCTGATGCTGTAGCAGCTCTGTAATTCAGGGCAGGTCCTCAAGCTAGAGTGATAAATAACTCGAGTGCCTTGATAATAAATAGATGAAAAAGATGCATATGTACAGTCTCAGTGGAGCTGCAGTGCAGAGAGGCGATTTATGTCCTCTTGGGAGGATGTGCTCCATGGGAGAAGAGCCTCTCGCTTGTCAGTCCTGTCAGAATTCTGTTGGGTTTTCATGTGAAGGAAAGCAGCAGAGATTCTGGAAAGTAAATGGAATGAAATGAGTTAGAATTTTTATTCCTTTTTTTTTTGTTTTTTTTGTAGCAGTTGGTGAGTTTTGACCCGAGTAGGCATAATGATAAATAGAGATGGCTCAATAAGCAGCTCAGGTCTCCTGTATACCGTATCGCCGGGTTTCCTGCCTAAAGTCATCGTCAGGATTCTTTCTACGTTGGCCTCATGTTTCGTAACACTGCACTCTCCAACATGTCTGAAAAATGAGGATTCAGTCACTGAATGAAATTCCATTACAGCTTGGAAGGTTACTTTTAAACAGTAATTAGTTAAAGTTAGACCTTTCCATATAATTAGTATGTCACAGTTAGAGTTAACAAATTCAAAAAGCAGCTCTTCAATGTTTCTCAGACTTAACTAGTTACTTTTATGTACGGCTGGGTCTCCACATTTGCTAGAGTTAGGAGCACAGGACCCCCCACAAAAGGGGGTCAAGGTGACGGCTAATAGGTGATGAAATAAATACCTCTCATGCCACAAAATATGGCTACTTTCTTTCTTGATTTCTTTCTTGATTTCATTTCAGTTCCAATAAAGAATATTTTTATTAAATTGTTTATGTTCTTCCCTGTATCACAGATCTGTGGTGGAGTGGTTTGAGCATTGGACTATGGCCTTTTCTGCACCTTACCTTCTACCGGTGCTGGGGTGCGGGGATCGCGTGAGCAGCCTCTGGTGAGAGGCTCTCCCATCCCTGCTGCTTCAGATCTGCATGAGCTGCCAGCTCACGTGAGAGTCCTGCCTCTTCTTTCCGCAGTGCATCCTGGGAGTTTCCCAGGCTGCACTGGGGCAGAAGTGCGACCAGCATGGCTCCGGAGGCTCCGCATGCCAGGTAAGTGCACACGGGGCCCAGGAGCAATGTGCGATCGTGCACTATTTTTGGCTTCCAGCTGAAAATGAAAAGGTGCGTGATCGGCCCCTGCCAGCCCCTGGAGCATTGCATGATTGTGAGTGCGTTGTGCAGATCGCTCCTCAAAATCGTGTGACACTCCAGGTGCCCTTTCGTATGGAAAATGCCGTGTGAAAAGGGCCTATGACTCTTCAGACCAGTGTTCGAATTCCTGCTCAGCCATAGCAACTCACTGGATGACCTCTTGGGCTAGTTACATTCTCTCTGCTTCAGAGGAAGGCAAAGACAACCCCTCTCTGAACAAATCTTGCCAAGTAAAACCATGTTAGCTTTGTCTAAGGGCCACCATAAGTCAGAATGCCTTGAAGGCACACAATAGCAAATCATAGAACCTCAGGGTGGTGTATAAATAAGATCATTTTAAGACCAATTTAAATTCAGAACAGCGAAGAAGAATATAAACAGCTACAAGGCAGCATATGTGATTCTCTTCTTTCTCGGAGGCCATTTCTGCACTACACTGTTATAGTGGTATTATTCCACTTTCAACATCCTGTGGAATTCTGAGGTTTGTAGTTTACTGAGGCCAAAGAGCTCCCTGGCTGAGAATTCTAAAGGCCCCTCCCGAAACTGCAACCCCAGGATTCCATAGGATGTTGAAAGTGGAATAACAGCACAATAACAGGGTGGTGCAGAAATGGCCAGAGTAATCCCGAAGGCCATATCCCTCTGAAAGCCAGTCAGGAAGAAAGAGTCACAGGGACTACCCCAAGATCACACACTGGGGCCCTTTCCACACCTTACCTTCTTCTGGCGCTGGGGTGCGGGGATCGCACGAACAGCTTCTGGCGAGAAGCTCTCACGTCCAGGGTCCTTAGGCTATGCACAAGCTGCCTGCTCGCGCAAGAGCCCCACTTCTTCCTTCCACAGTGCAGCCTGGGAATTTCCCAGGCTGCACTGGGGCAGGAAGAGTGACCGGCGCAGCTCCGGAGGCTCTGCACACCAGGTAAGTGCGTGCGGGGCCTGGGAGCAATGCACGATTGAACACCATTTTCAGCTTCTAGCTGAAAATGAAAAGGTATGTGATTGGTGCCTGCTGGCCCCTGGAGCGTCACATGTTTGTGAGTGCGTCATGCAGATCGCTCCTCACAATTGCACGACACTCCAGATGCCCTTTTGCATGGAAAATGCCGTGCAGAAAGGGCCTGGGTTTTGTGGTTCTGTGGGAATCTTGCAAGTCCCAGTCCAACTCTCTGACTACATACTTGACAACGATAGACACAGCATACCTGGCTGAACACAATTTCACTGCCTGCCTGATATGTAATGGGCTTATATGAAAATGGCTATGCCTTGTGTCAATAGGCTGGCCTTGATATTCTTTGGGCTTTGCTCATTTCCTTTGTTAGATAGTATTGAGACAGATAGTGTAAGGCAGTTTCGTATGCTCGCAAAATTGACAACTGGATTGAGGCCAAGGGGCTAGAAGTTGTAGCAAAGCATAAATGATGTATCTTACTCGTACAATCTCATGTGCTGCTATTACAGAGCCTAGTATCAGAAAGGATGTGTTTCATTTATATGTAGTCATTCTCCGCCTCCTTTAAACCTTGAGGCAGCATACAGAACAAATAAAAGCAGTACTTGAAAAAGAAAATCCATTAGATGAAGTATAATAAGACAGAAGCAAAGTAGCAAATTTAAAGTACTATAAAATAAAGCAAGAGAACTCCTCAAAACATAACCTAAAATGATTCACCCCCACCTTTTAAAATCTTGTACTCAGTAACATTAGCAATGCGTACAGGAGTGATTATATTGTGAGCAATTGTGGCCTATTTCTGAAAGCCACAGCACTAACAGCTTTGGAAAAGTTGGTGGGCAGTGAAAAAAATATTTGCTTATTTTTGTTCTAACTCTTGTTCTAGGATTTAGATTTTCCTAAATGTAACTTTGATCATGAAATATCTGGAACAAGACACCATTAAGACTGCCAACTTTTTCATCTGTCCTGCTCCTTTGTCCTTAAAAGGCCATTGTTCTGTAGACTGGAATTGAAAAGTAACATTGAGGCGCACCCAATGAAAACTCCCTTGCCAGCTTCTGCAGATCAAGTTGCTTATAACACACAAGGGGATACTTTCTTCCCCTGTGTTCTTCCCCTATTCCACCTGAGTGGAATAGTTGGTTGTCATCTTTCTGGGATAACATTTTTATGTGGAGAGTGACTTCAGTGTCTTGAGAAGAAAAGATAGCAACTACAGTCAGCCCTCCACATTTGTGAGTTTTGCTTTTGTGGATTTGATTATTTACAGTTTATTTGCTGCCGCCCTATGCCATTTTTAAAGGGACTGCAAGCCTTGTGAGACTGAGAAACTGCGAATGAGGCTTGTAAGTCCCTATTAAGAATTTTGTGGGGCAGCAGTGGAGGTGGCAGTAAGCTCCACCAGCCACTCACTTCTGCCTTGTGAAGGAACCTTGATGCTTCAAAGGAATCCATGGTGGGTTGAATATAGTGATCATATTCTTTTTGTATTTGTTAAATATGGTTTGGGAGGGCCTAGATTTATTCATTTTTTTTTTCGCTTGCACGGTGGTCCTGTGCCCCAACCCTAGCGAATGTGGAGGGATGACTATTTCTTTATGTGAGTGGGATGCAGACAGTATTTAATAAATTCCTTTACTTATGTTTTTATTTATTCATTTATATACAAACATATTCATTGGCCATTTCTGCACTACACAGTTATAGTGCTATTATTCCACTTTCAACATCCTATGGAATCCTGGGGTTTGCAGTTTAGGGAGGGGCCTCAGAGCCTAGTGGCACAGTGGTTAAATGCCGGTACTGCAGCCACAATGCTGTGAGTTCGATCCTGCAGGGCTCCAGGTTGACTCAGCCTTCCGTTGGTTGGTAAAATGAGTACCTAGCTTGTTGGGGGCAATTAGCTAAACACATTTTAAACTTCTTAGGGAGTGCTTCACATTGACAAGTGATATAGAAATGTAACTGTTATTGCTATAACTGCTATAGTGCAGAAATGGCCCAAGTGAGCTTCATGATGTAGTTGGACAGCTGAACTTGGATTTTCCAAATCTCAGTTGTCTGACACTTTAAATACTAAACAACCTGGCTCTCCAGTAGGATAACGTATATGATCTGTATATCCACCACAGAGTTCCCCTCCAACCCGAGATTTGGCAAAGCTTGGGACTGTTTGATTAATTTTGAATTTTTTATTCTTTTAACACAAATCAGTTGGGACCACCACTCTTATCTAAATATAGGCTTATTCAAAATCATAGACCTAGGGTATGAGTGAGGAGATAATTGCCTTTTCACAAACAGTACATGCAAAAATATTGCCATTATACTGTCAGGTTTCAGACAAAATATGTGCATAGCACTCATACCTTAGATATATTCTTCCCTTCATGGTTTTCTTACAAATCACAGGCCTCAACGTTAAGCACCATTCTTTATTTGACTTAAAAAGAAGACTATACATTACTTTAAGATTTTGACTAAAAATAGGATACAAATACCACAAGAAGAAGGTATGAGCTAAAGGATGAAATAAAACCAAAAACAGTATTCGCAAGACAGAGCTAAAGAGTTCAAGCTTAAGTGTTTGTTAATAATTATTGCCTTATGAAAATGAATATACAAATACGTAGTGCTTTTAATCAGATCTTGGAACAATAGAAGAAAAGACATGACATAATTTCCTTAACAGTTAATAAGCATGAAAATCAAATACATTTACGTTAATGCTGGAAGGATTAAAATTGTATTTGCTAAGTTCCTGTTGTGTTAATTGTTACTGTTACCATTAGAAGTCATAAGTAAAGAAAATTCCATGTAATATTTTGGCAGACAATGTTGCCTGCCTGTTGTTAGCTCTTTAAATAGTATATTCTTCTCTTCTCTACCTTTTCATGAGAGTTCTGCACCCCAAACCCTCACAAATTGGAGGGGCCGCTGTACTCTTCTGGGAATTTAACTTTTCTTCTCCAACCTGACATTTCCCTGATGTGTACAACCCATGGTGGTAGTGGGAGGGTGGAGTGGAGGGGAGTGAGAGAGCACACTCCCCTTTCTACCTACTGTCATATTTTCCTCTAATCCCCAAATTTCTAGCTTTCTAGAGAATGAGGCACTGAAAATCGTTTATCCTCTTACAATCTTCTGCTGTGTTTGTATTGCCTTGGTAGCTTGGCCTCCCTCTTTCCTTTGCATGCCTGCACTGTATCTCTGAATGTTCATTGAGATCTTCAGTTACTACAATGCCAGATGTTTTGGTGACTGAAGGAAATTTTCATGTGGTGGTGGTGGTGGGAGTGTTTATTTGGAAGGACAAACCCCCCTGTTTTGACTCTCCTCTAGTTACATCCCTGGTACAACATCCCAATCTGATTGTTGGCTGAAGATTTTAGATTCTATAGTCTAGCATGTCTTGAAGGTGCCAGGTTGTGAAACGATTTTCTAAAATATGTGTCTGACAATCTAGTTTGTTGACTTTTGCTACTGATTTGATGCATCTTTTTATTCTGCTTCACCCACTGCTAGAGGTGTATATACTGTTCAGACACCATATATTGTTTAAGATAGGGTGGAACAAAACTTGAAAATCTCCTGCCTCAAAATAACTTTTAAAGGTATCCTTAAAGGTAACATCGGAACACAAATTACTATTTGTTACTTAATTGGTCATGATTTGGTACTGTCATCTAACTAAGTATATGATTGTAACTTGTTACAATGCTTCTAATTCACTTGTATCGAGAAAATATGCTATCCAGGAAGCACAGAAAAATGTCTTACCCAAGGTGATATGCTAGATGTTATGCTTCTGCTAGAAAATTATTTATTATTTTTCTCACTAGTCTCAAATTATTTTTCGCACTAGTCTCAAAGGTGGTATAAGATTCCTTTACATGAGGCAGTGTTGTTTGGCTAACTCGGGCCCTTTCCGCACGGCATTTGCCATGTGAAAAGGTGCCTGAAGCGTCGTGCGATTGTGAGGAGTGATCTGCACGATGCACTCACAATCGTGTGCTGCTCCAGGGGCCAACAGGCGCCAATTGCACACCTTTTCATTTTTGTCTGGAAGCCGAAAATGGTGCACGATCGGGCATTGCTCCCGGGCCCTGCGCACACTTACCTGGCATGTGGGGCCCCTGGAGCTGCGCCGGTCACACTTCCTGCCCCAGCGCAGCCTGGGAAACTCCCAGGCTGGCCTGTGGAAGGAAGAGGCGGGGCTCTCACACAAGCAGGCAGCTTGTGCAGAGCTGAAGCAGCAGGGATGTGAGAGCCTCTTGCCGGAGGCTGCTTGCACGATCCCCGCACCCCAGCGCCGGAAAAAGGTAAAGTGCAGAAAGGGCCTCTGTATTGCCTATTGAAGCTGGCAGGAATTCTCAGGCAGAGCTCTATCACATTATCTGCTACCTGATCCTTTTAAAAAAGCTGGAGATACTGGGAATTGAGCTTCAGCCCTTCTGTATGCAAACCTATTCTACCACTCAGCTATCCCTTCCCCCATCAACAGAATATTTCCAGAATCTGTAATAGCATGATTTGGGTTGATGATGGTCCAAGGGACTCTGAACTGATAGTCCAGAAAACAACAACAGCATAGCCTAAGCATTTGGGAGAAGAGGTATAGTTTCCATGCCAGAGTTCTAGCACTTTTCTTCTTTCTTCTGGGTGCTGCCCTTCTCCCTCCTGCAGTATATCAAATTCTGTCACTATCAGTGGGAGGGACAATAGTGAGGTCAGCTTCAGGGCTGTGTAATTCAAAGCCCGATTCTCCTTTTGGGGATCCTGTTGATAGGCTCCCAGGACGCCCTGTTCTAGCCCTTACACCTGCAAAACTTCCTCCCAAAGTCAAAGGTAGAACTTTTATCCTGTGTATTCTCCCTAGTTGGAGTTTAGGAGGTGTTTCTATCACTTTGCAAATCTTTTATGTGATTTTTTTTTTGATCCGGTTATTTTATGTTCACAGACCTCATCTTTGATCATAAAGTAGAACATGAGGCTTCTGTTAGGGGAGCAGCATGAACAGTTGGGAAGTAAAGCCTGTTTCTTCAGCATGTCTGCTTCTGTGTGTGTGTGTAAGAGAAAATCCTCAGTTTGGACATTAATCTTACAAATAAGGTGCTCACGTGAAGCAATTTCTGGCATGGTGACATCCTCATCCTTTAAAAGCGGGACACAGGAGATTTGCTATTTCTTAAGAATCAATCTCTCTCTTCAACCCTGAATTGCAGTTGTAAAATGCTCTTTGAGGTTCATGTATTGGAGAAAAATCATGCAACAAATATCGTTCTAACTCATTCAATAACGTATGATTCTGTACTATTTTGATGCTTTGAACAAAAATGACTTTAACAAGTATAAGATTGCTACCATTCTTTCTACACTGACTGCATATGCTTTATTTATTTATTTATTTGTTTATTTATTTATTTTGGCAGCGGAATGCCCTTCGAAAATGAATATGCTTCCCATTTTATTGGGAGGAGGTGGAGAATCCTCTATCAGTATTTAGCTTGTGAGGTGTCACAGAATGATCTTGAACATTCTGACACTGAATTCCACCAGAATATTTTCAAGACAGATTCCTGAGTTAAAGAGACTAAAGAAAAATGTCAGAGGCTCTGTGGAAAAGAATATATCTTGTTGGTGATATGTGGGAGAGTAAAAAAGAAAATAGATTCAAAGCAGATAGGGAAGATGGACAAGATTCGAAGCTAGTGGGACTGAATTGGCTGAATACTGGAATGGGCAAACCAAATGGAACTCATATGTGGTGAATGCATTGAATTAGATCAAGACTGAAGTCACAAAAGGCATGGCAGAGATTCACCATAGTATTGCTACTTTTGAATAATCCTAAAAAATCAAGGTTTACCTTGATAGGAATCAGCACAGGCATGTTGGGAATGGCCACTGAATTTATGCAGTTCCCTTCTACCTTTCTTCTGCTACAACCACGAGGGAGACTTAGGCCCTTTCCGTACCCTACCTGGCTCTCTCGTCATTCGGTCCCAATCCCAGCAGTGTCTCTGCACCTCTTCTGCAGCACAGCCGGACACTTTCCCAGGCTGTGCTGGGGCAGGAAGCACCTCAATTGCACTTCTAGGGCTTCCGCGCAATGGTGTGTCATTGACGGGTTTTCCTGTCAATGATTTAATTCATGATCGTACTGCCTGGTGATGGGACAAGCTTCGCTCCTCTCCCATCCCCACGCTCCTGTGGAAAGGGCCTTAAGGAGCTTTCACTTCTGGTTTTGATTAATAAATAGGCCTTTGGCCAGTACACCAGAAATCAGAAGTCTGAGGTAAGTGTTAAAGATACATTGTTTGACACAAAAGATACAAAACCTTGTGTTACAAACCAGGCTTGTTTCAAATAAAGAATAGTTAAGAGTAAATATAATTTAGTGTTTGGAAGCAACACATGCCAAAATCAACAATAGTTAGTTCAAAATGGGCATGGAAGCTCCAAGTCAAGTTCTTGCAGCTTTACCAGAGGAGAAGAAAAGAGGGAGGAACTGTGCTCCAGAGGCTTACCTAGGCTTGTTTCCACCCCAATGAGCCATATTTATTGTGAGTTTTTGAATGCAGTAAGAAAGAAATAATAGTAAAGAAGGCTTTGGTAAAGTAAAGAAGACTTGGTAAAGTAAAGAAGACCATTTCCACACTACACTGTTATAGTGCTATTATTCCACTTTCAACATCGTGGAATTCTGGGGTTTGCAGTTTATTGAGGCCAAAGAGCTCTCTGGCTGAGAAGTCTAAATGCCCCTCCCTAAACTGCAAACCCCAGGATTCCGTAGCATGTTGAAAGTGGAATAAGGGTGCTATAAGAGTGTAGGGTGGAAGGCCCTTTGATGCCCAAAACTTTTTTCTCAAGAGATAACAAGGTTACTAGGACTTATACCTTGCTTTTGTTTGTCATTGTGCATACTTCTTCCCCTGTGAGCTCTTAATCGTGAAGCTGTTCATGACTCTTCTTGGGGAACAGCTATGGTCAAATACTGTTTCTAATACAGATGCTGTTATTATTCAGTACTGTATCTGGTTTTTATAATTTTATTAAGATTTTTCATATCTTAAACAACTTTAAACAATACAACAACATAAAGGAGGAAGGAAAAAATGGAAAATAGAGGGAAGAAAAATAAAGAATAAAAGAAACTGATAACAATAAAAAAGATAGAAGAAAAAAGATAATCAAAGAAAAAGTAGAAGTAACTTCCAATCTTCTCTCCAGCAGTTGTTAAAGACCCAATCAACCTATACCTTTCTCTTTTATCGCAGTAATTCCTCATCTTCCTTTCTATAGCATACCTTAGTAATATCTAAATCCAAACTTATAATTTCTCAAGTATGTCATCTACAGAAAGTCACTAAGTGTTATTACTCTTTAACAAAAACTATTACTCTTCTCCCAGATAGGGTTAAACAAATTAATCCCTCACATTTTAATTTAACAAGCATCTATCATAATGCAAAAAAGTAAAATATTAAATCCTTTAATCTTCATTAACACAACTTTCAGTATTGCATCTGGGATGTGTTAGTTACTAGATTTGAAAGTGGAATTGGAAACTGAATGTCTTGATATGATGATAGACTAATTTAAATAAGAAAAAAGTAACACTGTTCCTTAGAACTAGAATGACTGTTTCTTATAAATATTAAAATGCAATTATAAAATAGATTGGGATGTATATGGTTAAATCAAATTGAAATAAAGAATGTACTTCTCATCCTAAATGACTTTAATGGAATTTAGAATTTCATCTCCAGTTAATATTTTTTACCATATCACTAAATTATGAAAACATAATCAGCCTTTCCCCAAAAGTTTATCAATGTACAGAATGATTAGATAGGAAGTGATCAAGTTAAATTCCCACATCAGTCAAATGCTTGTAAAATTATATGCTAGAGGCAGCGTTTTCCCCTAGTTCACAAAAATTTTCTCACTTTTTTTCCTCTGAGCCATGTGGGCATATGCTGAATGTCCTCTAAACTGAACTATGGTACAAGGGTTGTTTCCCACTTTTAAGCATTCAAAACTTTGCTTATCCTCTGCTGCATCAGATCCCTGTCTCAGTTACAACTGGCCTCTTCTGTTTTCAGAAATAGGAGGAGGACATAGCTACTTTGTTCATGAATGTTAGATTCAATGTTCCACCTGCAAGGTGCAAGTTTCTGTTTCATTTTAGTCTGCAGTCTCCACTCTGAGGCTATATCTAAACCACAGACTTCATGACCATAACATCTACCTCATTTTTTTTCCTGGGTTTTTTTTACAACACTGACTGATTTTTGCACCAACTAGCTTAATTCTGAAAAACCTAAAAGCTTGCAAACTGCTGTGACTTCTCTTTAGTTCTGATAAAGGGGTTATTCAACTATGGACATTGATGTTGTTGTTTTGTTCTACCTTTGTTAGTTGGCTTTGTTTGATATGTGAATAGTTACTGTGATTTCCTGTGAATAATGTTGAGCCAGCATTAGTGATTTGAGTGTTGGACTAGAACCCTGGAGATCAGAGTTGAAATCCCTAGTTGGCCATGGTAGCGCACTAGGTGACCTTGGGCAGGTCACACTCTCTCAGCCTCAGGGGAAGACCCTGGCAACCCCCACGCTGAACAAACCTTGCCAAGAAAATCCAGTCATAGGTTTGCCTTAGGGTCACCATAAGTTGGAAATGGCTTGAAAGCACAATTACTGGGCCCCTATCATCTGTGTTTGCTGAATGATAATGGTGAGGACCATGATGTCTCCATTTGCTGGATGAGGATGTTCTTGTTGTTGATGATGATTTACTACTACCACCATTATTATTTTTAACATCATTATCATCAGCACGTTTGGCAGCCACCAAATGTGCAAGTCAGATGATAGTGTCTGCCCCCATTAGTTTACAGTCTAAAATCTAACACATAGGATGCGCCACCACACAAGGCAGAAAATGGAAACAGTGCTAAATTATGAAAGATAAAACAATTGATTTCCATTCATATATTGATGTACTGGTAGTTACAGTGGGCTTTGAGGGATGACAAGTTTATAGCAAAAGGGGTGTCAGCAGCAGGCTGGGGTCGAACAGGGGAGGGTCTGGAGTCACAGGAGTCTCGGCTGTGGAGGCCCCCGCCAGCAGTCTAAGGCGAACACACAGAGTCCTTGCAGCAGGAATAACGAAAGTAAAGAAAGGGTTACTTCAGCCAGGGCTGGCAGAAGGCGGAGCTGGCAGAGTCTCCGGACGAAGGCACGATCAGGACAGGCGTGGCTGGAACCAGGCTCGGACGGACTTCCCACGGAGGGCCAACGGTTGTTGCTCCGTGCCTGCCGCTGCCTCTTGCTGGCCTTAAAGGCCTCCAGGGCCGGCGGCAGCCAATCTGACCGCTGGCTCGCAGTTGCAAGCCGTTAGCCGGGCTCACAGCTGCGAGCCCTCAGCCAGCTGCGAGCTGACAGCCTGCAGCCACCGCTCCAGCAGCCGTCAGGAGCGGCGGGTGGCCTCCTTGGCCTGCCGCCGCTACTGGAACGTGGGAGGAGGGCCGGCAGCCTCCTACGGATTGGGGCCGCAGGTGGGCGGTGCCCCAGATGGGGGCCTGGGTCCCGCCCACCCCGGCAGGCCGCTCGGAGGCTCCTCCTCGGCGGCGACGGCGTCTGGGCGGCCCTCCTTGGCGGCGGAGGCCTCTGCGGCCTCTGGGTGGCCTTTCCCAGCGGCGGTGGCCTCCGCAGCGTCCCGGGGATCGCCCGGGCCGTCCTCCAGGCCGAGGGCTGCATCCGCAGTGGCCTCTGAACCGCCGCTGGGGGGGCCGGCCGGGCCGGAGGCCCCAACAGGGGGTTTGGAGGCAAGATGAGGAAGGGGGATGCAGTGTGACACCTTTTTGTCATATTCCCTCTCCGTTTTCTTTTAAAGTTCTCCTGGGAGGTAGTTCTAGGTACTGGAGCACAAAAGTGGATTTTTAGTGCAGGACCAAGATACCTTTAGACAACAGTGGTTCATGGAGCTGGAGTAGCAGAGGTCAGATCATGATGGATTGTTAGATGGAGAAAAGAATAAATACATACACAAAAAATGGCTAGACGGATGGAGGGTGATGTCATTAGCAAGAAATGTGGAGTTTTTCATTTCCTGCTGGGAAAACTTTTAGGCAAGCTGTCCCTGAATCCCTGCCACTTAAGCCTGTTTCTGCCTCTGTCTAAGCGGCTCTAAAGTTTGAATTAAAATGTGTTCTTCTCATAAGCAGTCTTCACAGTCCATGTGCAGATCTGGATTGCACTCCTGGCCTTGCTCTGACATTGCACAGTTGGTCTAAATACACCTTGCTTCTGTGCCTGAAGTGTGCTATATAGGGCAGTAAAATATAACCCTACCCAGAATAGTCCCATTGAATTAATGGGACTTTTATAAATGTTAAGAAGTTGCCAGTCATTCAGTCCGTTTTCTCTAATTGGAACTAATCAACGAGTTCTTTTAATCATATCACAGAGTGCTTCCTGTTTTTGTTTTATATGTTTTCAATCATGGTTTAAATAGATTTTAATACTTTTTAACTAGGTATTTTTAATAGAGTTGACATTTCATATTTTTATTACTTTGTTTTAAATTTTATAGGCTACCTTGGGTTACTTGGCATGAGAAAAATGAGATATAAATTGAATATCATTCACTCTTCTCTAGATTTGAAGAAATCTCCTTGATTTCTGTGAGCAGCTGGGCCTTTGCCTTTTGCATGTGCTCTTTTCACACATGTAATATGCAAAGTGAGGATATCAGTTCAAGAAAGTTCTTCAGCTTCTTTCATTGGTGAAGGTGATCTTGTAAAACACGTAAGAGTGACATTTTTCCCTCTCTGCAAAAAATACGTTACCAACAATGCTTATTCCAAAAAAAAAGAAGACGCTGAAATGATAATAATAAAAAGACTTCAGGATATGTCTTGACTTCATAGACAGGAAGAATAAACAAAAATATTCTTGTTTTTGAGTAGTAATGACATGCTTAAAAATCTGAAATGTGCAATGAACAGATAATGTTCTGTAGGTCATGATCTTTCCCATAAGCCAAGCTGCTTTGCATTCTCAAGGGGAAAAGGAACAACTGAGTTGACTTCTCATTATTTCTTCCTATGGTGTGTTCTTATTGAATTATTGCCAGGTATTGCCAGCAGATGCTCATCAAGCCACTGCAGGGCTCCTCTGTTAATTGAACTATAATGGGAATGACAGCAGGGAAGGTCAAAAATGATAGGGCCAGTGATGATAGAATGTGAACTCTGGTCTCCTACAAACCGAAGAGATAATTGCCCTTGCTAGGATATGGTGCTGCAAAAGTTTTCTTTGGAGAATCTGAAGCGTAGTAAGCTGGAGGTCTTGGTAAGAAGGAGGTCAGTGTTGTGTGCTAGGGCTTTTACTTTAATGATACTTAAACCGTGTATGTAGCTAATGGAAGACAGCAAATGTATGGCAAAAGCAGCTGATATGGGCTTGAATATAAGCTCAATATGATGCATATTGTTGTATAGTATTCAGCATATCATCCTATACAAACAATACCTCCCAAGGAGTGTTTTTAGTACGCCTATTTACGAAGGTGGCAGCTTTTGGCATATGCCCATCTCATTGTTCAACAGTCTGTTTTCCTGAATGGATAGATATGTTCTCAGTTAATGGGGTTGGAATCTCTCCAGCTTCTTGTGCTAGGACACTTCAATATCCATGTTGAGGCTGCTCTGTTGGGAGCAATTTCATAAGTTTGTTCCAGGAAGTATCTGGCCCTGTCCATGATATAGGCTACACTTTTCCTCTGCTAGGTAGCAAGAAGGTGATCTAAGTGTTGAGGAACTTCCTATAATTCAGTTGCCATGGTGAGATCACTACTTGCCAGGGTTTAGATTCCCTGGACACAGAACCTCTCTGGGGGTCAGGAGCAAATTAAAATGATCCATCCCAGGAAGCTTGTGATCTAGATAGACTGGTAAGAGCTGACACATGTGTGTTGAACCCATACTGTTCTTGGCTTATAAAAGCAGCCAGAGAAGGACTGGGCAAGTGTGTAAGCAGAGGGGTGAATTGCTTCGCTACAGAAAGGCAGGGTTCTAGTCTGTCTAACAAAGGTTATGGTGTAGCCATTACTGAAAAAAATCCTCTGTGAGCCCCACTACCCTGAAAATTAATGATTCTGGAGTGTGTGGTGGCCTACTAGCTCCCAAGGTTCCTGGATGAAATTGATTATCTAGAGTCATTTCAGTCTGGCTTCAGACCTGATTATGTGATAAGGATGACTTGGTTGCCTTGGTGGATAATCTATTCCAGGGTCTAGATAGGGGAACTGTGTCCTTGTTGTTATGCTGGGCTTCTCAACAGTTTTTTGTTCCATCAACCCTGATGTCTTTTCAGGCAGCCAGTCTGCAGTGGGACTTGGAAGCACTGTTCTACAGTAGCTCTGTTCTTCTCTGGAGGAGAGAGACCAGAAGGTGGTGCTGGGATCCCTTTTTGACAGTCTAGCCAGTGGCCTGTGGGGTCCCTTAAGGATCAGTTCTCTCCCATGTGCCATTCAACATCTACATGAAACTTTGGGGAGAGATTATCTAGAGTTTTGTAAACCAACTTGTTAAACTCCCAACTCTTTCTATCAAAATCCAAAGAAGCAGTTTGGGTATTAAAACAGTGTCTGGAATCAATTGCGGACTTGATGGGGGTGAGCAAATTGAAGCAGACAAGACAGAAATACTCTTGGTGAGTTAAAAAAGCAGAGCAGGGAATAGAGATTCAACCTGTACTGGATATGGTTATGCTTCCCTTGAAAAGTCAGGTTTGCAGCTGTAAGCCTGGCTGTTCATGTCTTGGCCAGGAGCACATTTGCACAGTTACAGCAAGTGCACTGGCTGCACCATTCCTGGAGATGTCAGATCTGGCTATGCCTTGATTACATCTTGTTTGGATTAGTGTAACACCCACTATATGGAGTTACTTTGGAAACTATCAGGAACCTCAGTGGCTTCCAAATGCTGTGACTCAGCTGCTTCCCAGTGTGGGGAACATAGAAATCCTATATTGCAAAAGCTTCACTGTTTCTGATCTGTTTCTAGGAGCAATTGGACATGCTGGCTGTGATCTATAAAGTCCTATATGGTGGGTCAAGTCCAGGCCGTAGCAATCTGTATAATCCTGCCTGAGTTTTAACATTCTCAGAGGAGGGCTTTCTCTCTGTCACACCACCATCACAAGCACACTTTTTTAAAAAAATAATTTTTATTCCAAACATTTAGTCACATATATCATAATATTACATTATTTACACAATTGGTGTCATCTATCAAAAATATACAAATTATCTACATACAATTAATGTGAGTATTGAGATTTAAATCTTACCAGATATTTTAAATATGTAAAACCTCTATTCCCCTCCCTCCAAACTCCCTCCCATCCTTTAATCTATTTTCCTTTGTGTTGAAATTTCTTCCCTCCCTTCTTCTCTCTCACTTCATCCTCCCTTTCTATCCCCTTTCCCTCTACCTACTATTCTTTTTTCTGCACTTTCTTCAAGTCTAACCTGCTTTCCCGTGTTTCAACCAAACCTACAATTGGTGCATTATCTTTTTATTGTTGTGTGTCTAGATTATATTGTTTTATATTTAGAGTTCTTAAAACCAAAAGGAAATGTCGCTTGTCTAAATATAAATTGACTATTATTCATTATCTAATACACATTATCTAATAATTGTTATAATAATTAAAAATAATTGTTATTTATATTCTATATTTTTTAAAAAATAATTATTATTAGATAATTATCTAATAAGAGAAGTTGTCATGTTCGATGAGAGGAGCTTCAAATCAACCGTTTGAAAGGAACTGGAAACCAGTTATAGAGTGGGTAAAAGGAAGACATTCATAGTAACAGGCTAGATAATATGACAAGTTTGGTTATAGCAGTTCTGGTTTAAGAGGGGGATGAATTGTAGAATTATAGGATTTTATTATATCACAAGCACATTTGGTGGGGATCTGGGAGAAGACGGTGGTCCTAGACTGTGCTTTCAAATCTACAGGAGGTGAGCATGATTCTCCTCTCTGCTCTCTTTCCATCATCAAGTAGACTTTTTGTTTGTTTGTTTAGATGGGCTGTCAGCTATTGTAAAAAAAGTCTTTTAATAGCTGTGCTCTAGTTTTATCTTCATTATCATGCTTTTAAATTGTTTTGAATTAGTATTTTTAATGGGACTGCTTATTTAGTTGCTTTCATCGTTTGTACTGTGCATTATTTTAGTTGCCTTGAATTCAGTATTGGAAGAAAATCAGAATGTATATTAAACAAATAAATAACATCCAAATAATTTCATTTATTTAACATACTTGTATGATATCTTTGCATTGGCAAGTCATAGGGGCTCCAGTTTTCACGATCATTCAACATTGTGGGAGGTTGTGATTTAACAACATCTGCAGTGCTACAGAGGTCCACCTGATTTAAAAGAGGATTCTACCCGCAATCTTAAGAACAGGGAAAGATCTGCATGCAGACTGAGACTCATTTCAGTTCATTCCCATACAGTGGTGTAGCTATAGCTTCTGCCGCCTGGGGATGGTCCCTGAGTTTGCTGTCTGGAGGTGGTCCCTGAGTTTGCCGCCCTTCTCAGGGGAGGGAGGACCTAATCCAAAATACCAAATAAAAACTGCTCAATTGGCATTGGGCGATTGGGCTCTGGACATTTGTGCCCAGAAGAGGCACTCTGCATGTGCTCACAGACACGCCATCATCCCTGCAGCAGTGAGTTCCCCCCCTCTCTCTCTCCCCCTCCCCTCTCTTTCTTTCTCCCTCTTCCTTCTTGGAGGGTTGGCTGGACTGGGCTCATCCCCAGTCTTGGAAGTAGGGTGGGGAGGGAAGACAGGCACCTCTCCCCATCTCCTCAGGGCCCCTTCTGTCTTCTGCCCTCCTCTCCTCTTCTCTCCTCTCCTCCTTTACTGCCTCCCTCCTTCTCTGCCCAACCCGGAGGTCTCCCGGTGTCGGCACTGCTGCTGTCAAGGTGAGAGACCTGGGTGGCAAGCTAGCCCAGAGAAGGGAGTGTGAGAGCCAGCAAAGTCCAGCCAGAAGGAGACTAGCAAGCACTTTACAAAAGGGAGTTCATTTACCAGAGTGTCAAGCAAAAGCTGTAGTCAAGAGTTCCAAAAGCCAAGGGTCAAGAGATCCATTCAAGGTAGCAGGAACCAGGTGCTGGGAGCAAGGAACAGGCAAGAGGAGGGCTTAAAAGAAGTTTGCCACAAGCAAAGGAAGGCTTCCAGGCAGGCAGGTATATAGCCCAAGACACAGGTGTGGCTAGTCACTGCTTCTTGAACTTAATCAAGGAAGCCTCCCTTTGCTCAGCTCTCTTGAGTCTCCGCCTTGTTTGTGGGCTGATTGGCACAGGCTCCAAACCATCTTCAGAATCAGATCTCTGTTGCCCTATAGGAGCAGGCAGAGGAACATCCAAGCCTGCTTGGTCCCTGGCAGCAGGGGGAGCTCTTGAGCTGCAGAACTCATCTCCAGCCGGAGCCACAGGGACCAACAGCTGCTGCTTGTCATCACCACCCTGAGCAACAGGGACCAACAGCTGCTGCTCATCATCAGCAGCTCTGACTGAGGCTTCAGTTATCACAGCTGCTTTGGCTGGAAACAGGTTTGACTCCAGATGGGATGGGGAGGGGAGAAGGACAACCCCCTTTCCCAGGGTGGCATACCCCTCTAGCAGACCTCTCCAGGAGGCTCCAGTGCCCATCTAGTCGCTGGACATCAGCCAGTGTGTGGAGGGTGTCCCGACACTGTCCCCAGAAACATGCAGCCCAGGGCGCCCCAATCCCCACCTCCCTCAGTACACCACTGTTCCCATAAAAATAATCATGGATTTCTTATAGTGTCTGAACAGGCTCACTGATTTTATTGCTGAAGGCAAAACCATATGCTTGTCAGAGTTTGGAAATTTTAATTTCTTTGCTAAAACTCCCAGAATCCCACAGTCATTAGACTACATTGAGATATGCTATGAGGATGCAAGCAGCTGGACACCTTTAAAGGGAGCTAAAAGCATAATGTGTTATGATAGCCCAGCTAAGAACCAAGGGTAATAATGGCCTAAATCCAGTTGCTGTGCCTATCTACATTAAACCCATTGAATTAGTTGCTAGATGGTAAGTCAGAATTTCAGAGGATCTATTCTAGTTGAGCCTAGCAATTGGTTTCAGTCCATCGACTATCAAATTGTTTAAAAATGTGTCATTTTATTTGTAAATAACTAGTAGAGTTCCCTTGGCCTAAGCAAAGTTATTATTATTTTTGAAGACATTATTGCTGTAATAAAAATTATACATTTAAGAAAAATATTTGTAAAATAAAGGTTGATTTTATATATCACTTTATTCACTCTGAAGATGCACCATTTGAGGAGATGTTATTTATGAGAGCTGCTTATTGGGTGTTCATGTCTCCTCAATATTTTCCATTGCGTGCTATCTGTCAGTTTTCTGTAGTGTAAGGAATCCATTGCTGTCTTCTGAGTATAGCTTCGTTAGAGTAGCTTTTCAGGTATCTGGACAGATGTGTAATGCTGTCTATTTACATGCAGATGAAACGAGCTTTCCTTCACTTGCCTCTCCTGTTTGAATGACCTGTTCATCTAGCCCGTGAAGAAATGTGTCAGAACAGCATAATGCTTTTGAGAAATTATTATCCAAACTTGGGAGTAGTTTCCTTGCCTTTTGCTCGTAGTACCTAATGATGAACAGAGTATAAGAGTAATATCACTTCACAGAAGAGTTCCATTCTTTGATTCTTTTAATTAAAATCCTTTTTGCTGATGGAAACTTCGTTCTCTGGTGTTTTCCTTAATGTATTCATAATGCATCTGTTTGGTCTCCCTTGCTAGAGATATCTTTCATTATAATCCACTTAACTGAGTTCATAATTAAACTTCTAAATGCAAAGCTTCCTTCATTAAATTTCCAGGTCGTACACTGAAAATCATAAGTTTGTGGTAGTCAACCAGGAAATTTGTAGCCTTCATTCTTTTTTCTTCCCTCCCTCTCTGTTTTGGCCTTCTGATTATGTTTATAGAGCTAAAGATATCTTTTTAGAGCCAATATAACAATGGCATTTTCTTTAAGTACTGTGATCTTTAAGAGTTTTTTCTCTCTCTTGTAGCTGTGCCATGGTGATAAGGTGATGGTGTTTGATGAAGTAAGAAAGAAAACTCAGAGGAACAAAAAAACCCCCATGTTTGTCAGATTTTCAAGAATCAGGTGTTTGAGCAGTAAAGGAGTTTATTTGGACAATAAATGAACTCTTCCACACCTCACCAACGTGTTCCTTAGACATCAGCTTTTCCAAACGAATAGTGTGTAAGCCAGCAGATGCAGAGTGGGGCAGAATGGGAAGAGGGACAAAAGGCTGTTTAAATTAAATATGGGCAAAATGAAATGATGCATATGCATATGAATCTATGATTATGTTCCATCTGTCTTCAGGGGTCTACAAATCATGACTGGGCTTGGTGGCCAAATATTGTTCTGAACCAATCCTGTTGGGGACATCTGAATGTGGTGCTATGCAGTGAATCCCAGTCCTGTCCATACCCCACTTACTGTGCACCAGCTTCTGCATTTGAGGGGCGTCTGTTTCTTTGTTTCCCACCCTTTTCCATGGGCCGTCTCCATTATGACAGGCAGAAGCAGGGTTCCTGTTGCAATCCTGCCCTGGCACTGGAGATTGCTTGAGCAAGGGGGACTGGGACTGTCAGTTGGCTGCTTTCTGTTTGACAGGAGAGCAGACCGCTGTCATTTGCAGTGGCTGCTGCCTGGTAAGTGGGATTTGGGGGATAATTTTGGGAGTCCCTTCAGTGAAGGGAGACGGTGAGGGAAGACATAGAGACGGTGAATTTGAAACAGTGTCAAGTACATAACTCTGGGTTACACACTTTACACGTTTGTAAAGTGCATAACTCTGGGTTACACATTTGTAACTACCCATAAGAGTTCTGGTCATTACTTCTAGCAACCAGCAGGTGTAGAGGAAAAGTGCCTCTCAGGGCCTGCAGGGAGGACCTGATAACGTACAGAGAGCAGATGGAGAAGACCCGTTTATTGAGCTACTATAGCCTTCCTCTCCCCCTGAACCAATAAGGTCTTGCGGTGTCGACAGCATTGTTTCCTGTATGACTGCGTACTTTTGGATTTCCTTTGTGAGAAGTGAACTCATACTTTCCTACTGTTCCAGTGTGGCAGGAACAGTCCCAATTGATCTTCTGACCTCCCACTTTTTCAGCTCCGACTTTTTAAAATGTACCAGTTTCTTTCTCCTCCTCCCACTTTCCCTCTTTGTCCTCAGCTTACATCATTTGCTGCAAACTGAGTTCAAAGTGCAGGAGTAGTTTGCACTTAATTAACTCAACAGAGAGGAAAGGAGAAAAAGAGGTGGTTTCTTGCCTTTCCCAGTAGCCTCAGCCCAAAGCAAACTCCTAGTCTGTCTGTTCTTTCTCATTAATAACTTTTGCCATCTTGGCAATGTTCTGCTTGGCCACATGTGTCCTGGGTCTCATCTTTGAAATGTTGGACAGTATGTAAACATTGCCTTGTAATTCTGTTGCAACCAAAAAACAAACTCAGGATCTTTCCACATGTGGGGTGTGAATCGGGCAGAAATGGGACTCACCAGATTTCTTCTCCGTCCGATCAAGTCCGTCGGGACGAGGAGCAGTGTGAGCTCATCGCTCTGCACTGCTCCGGTGTCCAAAATGGCGGCTTCCAGTTGGTGGAGGCTCTCCACCAACTGGAGAAGCTCGCCATCCTAAAGCCCGCCCCTGGCAGATCTGCAGGCAAGCACTAGTGAGCACCTGCAAATCTGCACCGGAGTGCGGCGACGGAGCGATCACGGGGTTGCACGCTCTGTGCTTTTGAAAAACCTCTTAAAAACAGTTTTTAAAAAGCACACTGCACGACCAGTTCTGGTTGCTCTGGAACGGACTGAGCTGCGGAACTACGAAAAGTAGTCCAACCCAGTCCACTCCACGGTGCAGAAGACCTCTGTCAGTGCTCGCTCTGCGCCGTTTTAATAGCCCAGTGCGGAAAGGGCCTCAGTTTTCCATGAAACCAGTCCTATGTTTATGCATTCCTGTCCAATAACTCTGCACAATTGCAATTCTCCAGCTTTTCAGCTGCCTTCCTTAGACAGGTTCCTTCCACCCACCCTAACAGAAAGCTTTTTTTTTTTTTTAACTGGAGCAAATTCTAGTAATCATCTGTTTTAAAACCCCAAAGCATTAAAAGGGCTGGAAAGTGATTTTTGGTTCCTTCCTACAGATATCTGCTTCATATTTCGCCCTCTCCCTTGGCCACAGTTTTGGCCCTTCACAAACAAAAACTCCTTTTTGTTCCTTAATGAGTCTGCAGGTAAGAAATGTTAAGGGAATACAATAATGGTTCCCATTTTCTTTTAAAGGACCAAGATATTACACGGTTTCACCTTTTCTTAAAACTTTCATTTGTTCTTAATGATTTTCATCAGAAAAAGCAGGTGAATCAATAGCTTGAATGCGAGGAAGGAAAATTGTAACTTGAATTTGAAATTGCAGGGTATGGTATCTGATTGCATTTGAGTCACTTGTGATTTTTTTAATTTTTTTATTTCTATTCGTTTGGTATATGCATAAAAACTGCTGATTCCTGAATGAGGAAATGCACACAGAATTTCTTCATCATCATCATCAGCTATGCTAACACATTTGAAAGCCTGATATGCACACAGACTAGTGCTGATGTGAATGTTGAATGCCTTTTATAATGAAATTTATTCATGCTGCTGTGGATTGGCATATGGTGTCTGTGCAGTTTTTTAAAACATTTCTTCACAAGATTATTAATGTTTCAGGTTGTGTGACGGAAACCAAGTTTCTGATTTTGATCTTGCTGTTTTACTCTGGTGCAAACTAGTGAAGCCAACTTTGTTAACCTGGCATATGAGATATGAGAATCTGGCTCCAGATAGTCTAATTTATTCCTGTTTCTCCAACTTGATATAATCTCTCTGCTCATGTCGGAGAGAACAGCTGGCCTGTCTGATTTCTCACCTTTCCCCAAGAAATTACAGGGATGAGAATTGGAAGCAATGGTCTCATGCAGGCATAGACATTAAGAAAACTCTTTCTAGTTCTTGGCATTCTAAATTCTTTTCTGAGTGTGTACACAGTCAGTCAGTGATTTTAAGAGCATTTTTGCATGCAGTGCATCTCAGTTTAGTCCAGAGGATGGGAATCATGTGGTCCTCCAGTCCAAGCCAGTATGGAAAGTGGTGAGGAATGCTGGGAGCTGCAGTACAGCAACAGTGAAGGGATGCATGACACCCACCCCAATTTAGGCCCTTTCCACAACACACCTTTTCGCAGAGCTGGGGTGAAGGGATCACATGAGCTCTCGCATCCCGGTTCCTTCAGCTCCGCAGCTTCCGCCTGCTCATGTGAGAGCCCTGCCTCTTCCTTCCGCAGTGCAGCCTGGGAGTTTCCCAGGGTGTGCTGGGGCAGGAAGCATGAGCGCTGCAGCTCTGGAGCTCAGCACACATGGCAAGTGCACACAGGGCCCTGAAGCGATGCACGATCACACACCATTTTCAGCCCACAGGCAAAAATGAAAAAGTGCGCGGCCACCGCCTGCCACCCCCTGGAGCGTCACGCGATTGTGAGTGCATCGTGTGGACCGCTCCTCACATTCGCGTGATGCTTGAGAGGCCCTTTTGCATGGCAAATGCCGTGCAAAAAAGGCCTTAGTCAAAGAGTTTTTAAATTACATTTTCTGATATAAATAATTTTAAGTGTCCCCTTCCCGTTTTTTGGTTGTAAACATCTCAGCTACAAACATCTTTCTAGAATATAGCACTTGTGTTCAATAAATAAGTTGCAATGTATTGTTATGGAGGAAATCCTTCATTTTCGCCCAGCTTGCATTTCCAATGCAGTGGGTGGTGCTGATCTACTTATGGACAGCCCTAATTTCATAACCTCCAACTGTCTTGATTCAGCGGGGAGAGCCATGATTAATTCTCTATAGTCCCACTTTTTCAGCTGCTTTTAAAATGTCCCAGTTTCACTCTTCTCCTCCCATTCTCCTCCTCCCTTTTCCTCAGCTTCTTTAAATCACTGGCAACTGAGTTTAAAGGGTGGAATTTTACCCAGCAGGCTCAGGAAGAAGCAAACTGCCGTAGTCTTTCCTAGCTTATATGTTCATTCTCGTTAATAACAAACATCTACCATCTTCCTGACATGCTGCCGTTGTTTTGCTGTACATGTCTGAATTTTCATATGTGAAATGTTGGAGGATATGTAATTTCAGAAAAGCTGGGTGTGGCTTGTAATTAGGCCAGATATTATACCTAGCTGGACCCTCATGGCTGTGGCGCTGAGGGGGAAGGTAGTATTTGGTGCTCTCCCTGGAAGAGACCAGAATGCTTTCCACCCAGCATGATTGCTGGGACGGATCATGGGGGCAAGTGCGTGCCTATATAAGACTGGCATGCCCTGCGTGTTTTCTCATTGTTCCTTATCCATGGCAGGTAGTGGGGGAGGAGATAAGTCTTCAGTGTACACCTTTGGTGCCCCATTTGAGTGTAGGGTAACACTCTGTAATCTTCCTTCTAAGGTCCTGGGACTGAGGGTGGTAGGGAAGGATGCTACCCTTGAGGCTTGCCTGGAATGTGAGCTCTTCCATGTAGGGTCCTGGGACTTCTTTGGGAGCCTACCGGGTTGGCCTTCCAGCTAAGGGTGCCCAGGGAGCAACCCAGAATGAATGAATTGCCCTTGGGGCTCAAGGGTGTTGCCTAAGGGAAGGCCAAGGAGGTGGTCACGAAGGGGAGAGAAATGATACCTCGCCTTGGCTGGTCCCACACTAAGTTGCTCCCCCTGTCTCACTCATATCCAGGCCAATGCAGTATAAATAAATAGATCAAACAAAGTATCCCTTATTACTCCAGTATCATGTGTCTGGTATAATTATTCTGGGATTGGCCAGCAATAAATTTTTCAAGTCTGCAGTGATCCAACTAGAGCTGGAGCTGAATATTTAAGGGAGGAGCGGGATGTAAGTATAAATAATAGAATTAATAACTGTTAGACTCAAAAACAGGCATTAAATCCCCAATTAAGCTGAATTAATGTTTAGATTTTTTTTTCATGGAGAAACTGGCAAGTAAGTAATTTGCATGGTTTCCTGTTTCTAGGAAGGCTAGCTTTAATAGCTTTTAAATGATTTCCATTTGCCGGGGGGCTAGACTATATGAGTGAGTAAAGTTAGATAAAAATGTCATTACACTTCTATTTTGGGTAGCCTGTATCTGATAAATATAATTGCAAAAGTTTATCATGATAGAGACTGCTTCAGCATAATTTAAATAAAACTACTATGTTTTTAAAAAGGTTTTTAAAAAATTATATATCTGCTTTGGACTGTATTTTTCAGTTTATCTTTGCCTTATCAAGAACGGCACACCGTGTATTATGTATAGCAACAATGGTTCACTTTATAAGGTTAGAAATATAATAGGTTGGAACTAAACTTTTAATAACTAGTAACTTTAAAGAAAAGCACACAAATGATGTGACTAAGCCTTTGTGGAAAGAAGCTTTTTCCTTATATTTGGCTTATCCTATTCCTAGATAGGAGGCCTCACTCTATAAAACATGAGAGAAATGACCAGTAGCAAATGTAGAATGTTAAAAATTGAGATAAATGCCTAGGAGGCAGAAGAAATGCATGAAATATAAAACATCAGGAAATGTGCCACTTATAAGTTGACTCTGAGTAACAAAGCAACGTTGATTTTGCATTTTGTTCATGAAATATTTAGATAGCTGAGATACTACCATTTGTATTTCAACTTTGTGAAGCTTCTTGAAAGCCTTCTCCTCCCCCACCCCCTTTTACAAATGTTGGACCTGGCAGCAGGCAGAGAAGTGCTGTACTCCAGTTGACCCCCCAAATGTGACTGGATTACAGTCTTGGTACTCAAGGAAGCACCACTCCTACATCTGCCTGCCTGATGATTGAGGTCCCCCCATGTCTTGTCAGTCATGTCAGTACACTGTATTGGGATATGGGAGAGGGACTTCTTAGCCACAGCACTCCAGATGTAGAACTCCCTCTCCTTGATTGGCATTAACATTCATTTTGTTTAGATGCCAAGTGAAAACTTGGCTGTTCATCAGGGCCTTTGGGCTTCACTAATTCATCTTAAATATTGATATACATGGTTTGTAAAAAAAATAAATCAATCAAAATAATTTAAATTTGCTTTAATTTATTATTATGTTTAATACATTTTTAGCTCATTTAAATGGTTTTTATTGTTTCAGACTGTTTAACCTGTAGTTTTAATATGTTTGTCAGTTGCCCTGAAATCTTTTTGATATAGAGCAAGGCTTGCCAGAAAGTGGAAATGACTAGAGGGCATGCAACAACAACAACAACAACAACAACAGATAGATAGATAGATAGATAGATAGATAGATAGACAGACAGACAGACAGACAGACAGACAGACAGACAGACAGACAGACAGATAGATGAACTTCTGTACTATTAGGCAAGCAAAGTTCTGGAGGATTCTCAGTTGCCCATCCCTGCTCTAATTATTCTACAGATGTCTGGAAGACCAAGTGCAGTATCTTGTGCATGCTCAGCTTGGGAAGATGAATATACTCAATGGGAAAGTGGCAGCTCTCAGCCATATGGGCCAGAGGGTGCCCCAGTATCTCTTGAAGCACAATTAGTGGCCACTGTACCAAGAACGATGCCAGTGTGTTGCCACACTTGGAAGTAACCAATGAACACTCAATGATGAACACAAGATAGACCATCCCATACAAGCATAGAGACCCAGTCTCTGCATCCCAGTGGCAACAGCCCTTCTGCTGCAAATCTCCAGATACGCCTGTAGGTAGTGAGTTGAATCCTTTAATGCTGCTCACACTCACCCCTTTGGATCATAACTCACACAACAGAAAGTGTGATAGGCCCAAACAATCCTGCAGCATGTAGCCCTCTTGGCAGGATGCCTGTAGAGAGCCCACATGGACCTCCTTGGACAAGAGTTCAGGTACCACCTAGGTAGAGAAAGAGCCTCTTTTGTCAAATAGGAAAGGGGAGGGAGATGCAACAAGGTCATGTGTATCAGGTGTGCATGGATTGTAGCAGCATCTATTGGTTGTTAGTACATAGGGTAGGAAGATGGCAAATTCATGAAATTTTGCTTCTGTCAAATGTCTCAGTGTTCAGGAGCATTCAGTTAGTTCTCATGTTTGTTGTTCTTTGGATGAAGCTGGTGTTCTAAAATGGCAAGAAGGATATGTGTTCAGGTGTGCAGGAAAACGAAAACAATCATAGGAGCAAACTTGTGCCCAAAAAACCATGAGGATAGTGATTTCCTTGGGTTTGGGCAGGGAGGGTGTTTACATTAGTGATTTTGTTTTAAAGTTTACTTTTGCTTGTTTTGTAAGATGCCTTGAGTTTGTTCTAAAGAAAAAGAGGACTAATAAGTGGAAACCATCGTCATTCTTGGTTATTGCCATGGTAAAAGTGCTTGCATTTTCACCTGGGATTAATGATACATGTACAGCCAGTCTAAAGTCTCCAACTTCCCATCATATGTACATGCAGTGAGAGAGGTGTAAGAAACACACAAAACTAATAGCATCTTTCTGCTTTTTCTGTTTTTCTTTTCAACATTTTTTCAAACATGCTTCAATCCATGTAGGAAAATGTCTGAAGCATCACTTGAAAAGTGGAAAGAGATGATTCATGTTGTTCTAATAACCCCATATCAACTCTAAATTTAAGGGCACGAGAATGATACGTTCTTTATAAAAAAATAAGTGACATTTAAAAAGTTAAACTGATGACTGCACTCATTAACAAACTCTTCTTCACTATTTTAAAGAAAATTTTTCTTTGTTTCAGGAATAGTGGAGTGAACGGGATTGAACTCCATGAAGTATGATTCTAAGGGATAGCTGGTTTTGCGCTCACTGGGCATGGCAGAGGACAAGAAGATGCTTGGTTGTACTTGCTCTCTTGCTGTTACACACGTCCAATCTGGAAGGCAGAAAATCACATCAGTTTGTCTGGAAGACAGGTAGGATGAATGCAAGCTTATTTACCTAGGTTCAAATTCTTTTCACAGTTCAGGAACTTTGGACTTAGTCACAAGACTATTTAGGGTGTATAACAAATAGAATAAACAAATAGAATAGGGAGTAAAACTTGTCTTTATGCTCTAGGTTTCTTCATTTAGTTTATTTGTTTATTTATTTTTTAAATAGGAGGTCAGGGTTGGGACACATTTTTTTTCTGAACATGAAGAATAGTTTTTAGTGTCCCTTTAAGGTGAATGGGCTCAAAGCATGCAAGAAACAAACAAAACGCCGCTACCGTTATATGTTTTTGTTTGTTTTATTTTCACTCTAGGTTCCTTCAGGCTCTAGTGGTTTGCCTTCTACATACTTCCACGTGTTCATAAGTCCTCGTGAATTTACTCTACCTTCATAAAAGTATAGAGCTTTAGGAAAAGCAGATAATTCCATCTCTGTCTTAAACCAAAAGAGATGTCAGCTTGCCACAATTCTAATAATTCTTTCCTAGAGACATATCTGAGTGTTCTGAAATACAACCTACTAAATAATGTGATGGAAGAATGATAGAAGTCTTCTCCAGGTTTGGCCCACAGTTCTAGCTCTGGGCTGCTGTCATTCACCCTGGCCTTTTACCCTTAAGATTTGCTACCCTCTCCAAATCTCGTACTTTGGTTCCAAATTCACCATTATAGTGTGTGATTGTGTACAAATAGAATTATTGATATTATACATATTACTGTTGGTGGGTTCAGTTTGGTAGTACATGACCCAATTTTCTTATTAATATATATAAATATATCCAGGCACAAAGATAAAAACAAAACAAAACAAAACAAAACAGGAAAAGCTAATTATATAACACACAAGTTAAACATGTAGCATTATACTGCTCCATGCACAATGCAATGCAACACTTTAGTTAAGACAGAGTGTTACTTTCCACATAACTCTTCCCACAGTCTCTCGTCAGAACAACTTCTTATCTGGTCCTCAACAGCTCAGTATCTATTTCCCATTGGCCCTAGCTCTCGCTAGTGCTAACCATTTCTGTGTTCTTAACTGACCCCCATCTAACCATTTAAACAGACTTGCCTCTGGTTTTATATTCTTTTCCCTGTTGCCCCTCTCCCTCGGCATTCTGAATGTGATTGCCTAGTTTTACTCAAGCTTGCCAGGCTCCTTTAATCACAAATAATGAATGAAGTCTTTTTTAAAAAATGTCCATCAGTTTGAACCTATTTTACTAATGTTGTGTACTGTGTCTACAAAGCAGTGGACTCACGTTCAATCACCTGGTAGATTCCTTAAGGCTATCTCATTCCCCTGAACTCTGACCTGCTAATGATGGCAAGATCAATAGCTGTTGTTGAAGGGTGGGAATACCTGTCTGAACTTTTCCACTAAATTGCACTGCCACAGTGGAGTGATAGAACAGGAACCTCTCTGTATCCCACTGTGCAGCAAGTAACCTTACATGCACTTGGATCTACCCACGCATATCTTATGTGTTGTAGCGCTAATAAACATAATTGGCAACCAGATTGCTGAAACAGGAATTGTTGGGGCAACCATCACATACCATGCTTTGTTTTCTGCCCCCTTCCCTGACTGCTGAGCAGGGAGTTCAGACCTAAACCAAATTCATAGAGACCTTTTTTCTTTTCCTTTTTCTTCCCATTTTGTTGCACCAGCATTTAGCTTTGGCTTTTCCTTTTTTATCTGAAGACTTGCTCATTTAGTGCTTGACATGTGATGTTTCTGATATCTTTTCCAATATCGTTTTTAAATGCTTTGTCAGTTTCCACTCATAGCTGAAGGGTCCAGACTGATCTTCTGTTTTATATGGAAAAAAAGAAAGAAAAGAAAAGTAAGGGGGAAAAAAAAGTCAATTTGACTGGAGCAAGTTCTTTTCATATATTTTTTCTTGCATGTTATATATTAGTTTAGCATATAACTTAGGAGCAATTGCTTAAATGTTTAATTTTAAAAGATCAAAATTAGCAGTTAAAATATGTGAGGCTTTTGTTTTCCATGAGGTCACTGTCAGTGTCGTTAATGAGAAAGTTAACATTTTCATTCCTGAATATCATGGCCAACTTTAACACATGGAAGTTATCAGCAGGTTAATTTTCTCTTTCGTTTCTAGATATATTGAACAAAATGTAAGAAGCCATATGTAAAAATGCTTATGATCTCAACTGTAACTGTATTTATGAGTCATATTAAATAGATCTTTGTGAGCGCAGAGTGTGTGTGATATCTAAGGCTTGAAGTTTGCAAAGTGAAATGATATCAAAAATATCTGGTTTGGAGCATTAGCATAGTGTTGATTGATTATATCTATGGAAAGTTTTTTGGGGGGTCATTTTTAATTAGCACTAAACCCCTTAAAAGAAAAATTGTTACCTAAGCTTTTCACAGTGGTATTTCCTGCCGAAAGACTGAGAGCAGATAACGTTTTCTTTTGTGGGCAGCTTTGGGGGGAAATGCTGAAAGATACAGCTTTCAAAAGTTTCTCAAGTTCATTGTTATGTTTATTTTGCGAACTGGATGTGTATGTTATTGCTCATAAGGTGTTAACTGTTCTTTGGAATTTCATGCTCTGTAGATATTTTGACCTTTGCAGGAATTTCATGCTCTGTACATATTTTGACCTTTGATTCTATGAGACATCTCAGAAGTTTTAAGAAATCTTAAAATGTCATTGAAAACAATTGATCTTTTTTCTTGGATATGTGCTCAAACTGCTTGTGAAGAGTGCATCACTTTCTGATTTGTAAATCTCAGGACCAGAAATAGAAAAAAATGCCTTTAATAAAATAAAGCAGAATAGTACACTTAGTTGCCTTTTGTCACTGATACTACACTATGGTGAGAAAGAAATATCATACAGTAACAAACTTACATAAAATATTGACAAAATCAGAAATGGAAAAAGAAACCATAAAAGAACATGAACAGATAGGCTTAGAGTATTGACCACACAACTGTCCTGGAAGATTGGGAGAGGACTTGAAGTAAGAACTTGGAATTCTCTAGATGTTCTGCTTTTAAAGAAAACTATTACTAATGTTCTGTCAGTGGCATCTAACTCCATACAAATTATCAAATATATATAAAAATGCCAAAGGTAAATGTTGGGAATGTGGGGGGGGGAGGAAATGCAAATAGGTGAAAAGATTCAGGAGAGACATTTATACTTTGATAATAAAGACAGTGGGGATAGAATTTCCAGTGACCCCAGAATTGTACTTATTAAATATATTTTAAGCATTAAATATAAAGAAACAAAGAAAATATGGGACAGTACTCTTATGTATTTTGACCACTGCTAGATTATGCCAAGAAAATGAAAAGATGAGGGAACTTCATCAGAAGAAGAATGAGTGCTAAAATATGTACCAAATATAAGTACCAAATTGATAAACTGATTATATTGTTAAATAACCAAAATTTAAGAAGAATAAAGGATGATTGGGAGACTGTAATGAAAATATGGGGAAAGAAATGAGGAAAAGTGATCACTAGAAGATTAAACCTATGAATAAGGGTTGGTTGTCAGAAGATGTAATTTTAATTATTAAAAGTAGAAGTATAAGTGATGTATGAAATATAAAGAGATGTTGAGATTTTAATAATTTTAATGGTATCAGTTATATTAGATATGTAATAGATAAGAATATTGAATAATAGCAAGTTAGAATACATAGAGATAAATGTATTATGTAATATTTATTGTATATTTGATTAAGTATTTGATAATAAGTAACATGCAATTTGTAATATTTTTAATAAAAAGGATGGGAACAATTAAACTGTGGTGGAGTATAGACAGTCACATATGAAATACCAGTATAATTCTTAGAAATCTTGCTATGTTGTTGTGAATCCATCTTGTCTAGGATGTTGATTGTGAGCTAAGAGAATGAACAGTTTGGCAGTTATGAGGTATCTCTTCTGGGCTTTCTTTCAGCCATGGAGATCTAAATGGTCTTTTCAGCAGCTTCTCTGTCTTTGACTGGTATCATTTAAGCTGGAATCAGAGGAAACAACAGTAATCTAGGATTCCATCCCAGATGAAGCTACTGAGTTGCACTGAGACATGGGTGAACAAACAGGAACAAGTGGAAGTCAGGTTATTGAAACTATGACCACTCAGGTGTTAAGTAAAATGTGGGCTGGACAGTGCTACTGTTAGGTGGATTTATGATTGGTTGATCAACCGAACCAAAGGGTGTTCACCAATGGCCGCTTTTCATGCTGGAGAGAAGTGACTAGTGGGGTGCCACAGGGTGCTGTCCTGGGCCTGGTGCTATTCAACATCTTCGTCAATGATTTGCATGAAGAACTAGAGGGCATGCTAATCAAATTTGCAGATGACACCAATTTGGGAGGGGTTGCTACTACCTCAGAGGACAGGATAAAAATTCAAAATGACCTTGACAGATTGGAGAGCTGGGCCAAAGCTGACGAAATGAATTTCAACAGAGGAAAATGTAAGGTCCTGCACTTAGGCAGAAATAATGGAATGCACAAATATAGGATGTGGGACACATGGCTGGATAACAGTACGTGTGAAAGGAATATAGGAATCTTGGTTGATCACAAGCTGAACATGAATCAGCAGTGTGATGCGGCAGTCAAGAAAGCTAACGCGATTCTTGATTGCATCAATAGAAGTATGGTGTCTAGATCGAGGGAGGTAATGGTACCACTCTATTCTGCTTTGGTTAGACCTCATTTGGAATACTGGCCAGTTCTGGGCACCTCAGTTCAAGAAGGATATCGACAAGCTGGAACATGTCCAGAGGAGCGCGACCAAAATGATGAAAGTTCTGGAAGCCATGCCCAATGAGGAGTAGCATAGGGAGCTGGGTATGTTTAATCTGCAGAAGAGAAGGTTAAGAGGGGACATAATAGCCATGTTTAAATATTTGAAGAGATGTTATGTCAAGGAGGGAGCGGGCTTGTCTTCCGCTGCTCCAGAGACTAGGACAAGGAGCAATGGATTCAAGCTGCAGGAAAGGAGATTCCACCTGAACTTCCTGAAGAACTTCCTGATGGTCAGAGCTGTCCAGTAGTGGAATATGCTGCCTTGGAGTGTGATGGAATCTCCTTCTTTGGAAGTTTTTAAGCAGAGGCTGGATGGCTATCTGTTGGGAAAGCTTTAATGTGTGTTCCTGCATAGCAGGGGGTTGGACTCGATGGCCCGTGTGGTCTCTTCCAACTCTGTGATTCTAAGTGTAGCAACAGTGTAGATGTGACTCCAGCAACATGAAGTGCTGTGTAGATTCCAGCAAAGTATTTGTAATGCCTTAGTCTAACAGGGTTCCACCTCAGCATCCCTAGTACATAACTGGCAGAGTCTCTGGCAGGGAATAGTAAGGAAAGAATTAAAATTGAGGCTTAAGTTTACTTTCACAGGTTTTGGTTAGTGTTCTGTTGACACAGCATGGCTGATATTGGGGTGAGACTGATGACTTAGGACCTTCCACATGTTGTTGAGTTAAAACTCCTCAGGTCATTGACTGTGCTGGCTGATGGGAGTTGCAGTCCAGCATGGTGGAGGGCTGCAAGCTGCACATCTTGGATCCGAGGGTGTTAGGTCAAGGAGATCTATATGGTAGATGTTGTTCCTATAAGGTGCCTGTTTTTTTTTAAACTTCAAAAAATGAAGCAGGGAGAACAAAGGGCACAGTGCAAGTGGACTGAAATGTGCACAGACTCTGACTGAGCTCAGTCTAAAGCTCATTTTAGAGCCTACCTGGTGATTGTAACAGCAGCAGAGAAGTAATAATTTTTCGATACTATAGTATCTTGCAGTGTAATCCAGAGGAACTTTAGCAAGTGGTCTGGTTAATAGCTTCAAGCAGGACTCCAGGAGATCTTTTTTTTAGTTTTATTTTTATAAAAAACATACATATTAATAAAATCATATCATAAGATTACTTTGATAACATCGTTGTTTCATACTATATACAAAATATATATTTTTATATTTTTCGTAATGTAAAATTTCTCTCATTTATAATTCCAGTACTGTTAATAAAAGCTTCTTGTCCTTTACATTACCTTGAAGAGTCCAGGAGATCTTAGAGAACATTTTATAGTCTGTTGTGACCCATTTACAAAATCATGTGTTGATGAAGTCACTTGTATCTATTTCAACTTTGGTGCCACCTTGAACAAGAAGCAACTACTGTATGTCACTAGCCCACTCCCCTACAAATGTGGGACACTCTTTTGAGATCATCTTCAGGGACCTTACTCTGGGGTCTTCTTGGCACTATACAATTTATAACAATTTGATATTAAATGGTATTCGCATATCTTAGACAATTTGGTGAAGCAATACAGCTCTCTGGCAAAGAATTGTGATTTATCAGATTACAGGGTGCCCAAAGTTCTATAATTGTGTAGTATGACAGATAACCTGTTGTGACGAAGTTTTTGGGGTGTGGCTATCTGAAGTGCCAGAGCAGCCCACAAGTAGGTAGCATCTCTGGAGAGAAACCAATAGCATCTCTGGAGAGAAACCTAGCGCAGTAGTCTGTGGAAGGAGTTGATGGCTTAGAGGAAAAGTTATATAAAGCCAAGGATTGGTTGCCATTCAGTCCTTTCATGAGATTCTATCCAAAGGATGCTAGGGAGCTGAGTCCCTTAGCCAGTCGGAGGGTGTGACTGTGTGAGAAGGATTAATTCTCAGTGGAAGCCTAGTGAGCGGCAGTAAAGTAATTGAACAGTAGTAGAATCTGGTCAGAGAGTATGATCTAGATTGGGGTGTTGAATCTTTGGTGGGAGTGTAGCCAGAGGGCTGTTACATGATATTTGCGTTTGAGTCTAAAGATGTCAGTGAACTGTCTAAAAAGTGCACAAAGGAAATATATCAACCTTTAACTGCATTTGAAATCTGAAATGCTATTTTAATCTGAGTGTTATCTTAATAAATGTTACTGGTTATCTTTATAAATATTGACTTGACTGAGTTGAATGCAGTATATAAAGTAACATAGAAAACATATTACCATAAAGTTATTGAATAGTTCTAAACTAACATTGAAAAACCTCCCCTATTATACGAAGGTTTGCGTTATAAGGTAGGAGGCAGAGCTGCGTAGTCAAGACAGGGCTGCTTTGTTAGATTGGGAATTGCCTCATCAATCGGGGAGAAGGAAGGGTCTGCCACGCCTGGTCTCCCTAGTTTCAAGAAATTAAGTGAGTGTCAATAAGAGACACAATTTGCCCAACTGTTGTGTCTTTATAATGATGTACCCTTTGCAAAGATTGGTGGCAATCCCCAAATGAAAACAATTTTATTTGTTCAGACTTTTAACAACTGATTTGCTTATGGTTTTAGTTATTTTGTTGTTTGTTTATTACTTGGAATGAATTTCTATTTCTCTGCTGTGCAGATATTTTATTACAGTCTGCAACCCTGCATTTGCAAAAGACCAAATACATCCTAGCAATTTACTAGGTGTTTCCTTTTGGAGCATGTTCAATAAATGTTTACATTTATAAAAGAATATGCCTAGTTTTGCCAGTGTAATTGCCAGTTCTGGAGAAAATATGTGATAATTACATCTTCTTTGTTTTAATTCTAATATAAGTAGTTAATTTGGGTATAACAGCATGTTTGCTATTTTTTTCCCCATTCCACCTTATTATTATTGAAGATGGTCTTCTTTTACCACAGTGTATTCGTATTGCAGTGGGATTCTTTCATGGAACTGTATTGGTAAATTTTTAGTGTAGATTAATAAGAATAGCATTGTGTCCAAAGCCACATTTTGTACTGTTATCTCTTCTGTTTTGCATCTCTTATTGACTTCCATCTGAGACACACAAAAAGAACTATTTTATACAGGCATATATTGCATATATTTCTTATATCTGTCTGCCACACATGGAATGAACTGCCCTTTTTTTGACCTAACATTTTGTTTTATTTCAGTTGTGTATTTCATTCAGTTTCCTAGGAGTAATGAACCATCTGGTCATTGTCTTAAAAGAAAATTGCTTACAAACAACACTAAGTTGTTGCCCGTCTTCCAAATACATCAAAAATCTCAGGTTACCCAGATGTTGTATCTAGTTTATCTTAGTAACTCTTGCTCTTCTTTGCAATAAAATTCTGACAATATTTTATATGCCTGGTTTCTAAAACCTTCTAGCTGTGTGTGTGTGTGTGTGTGTGTATGGGAGTATATGCTTGTCTATGCTTACATGTCTCTTTGTTGATATTTATATATGCATGTGCAGTATACTATGATAATCTTATCCTTTGATCTTCCTGTAACATTCAAACCATGGAAACTGACAAGAAATTGATTTGTTACTTATTATCTTTATCTATACGAACTGGTTATAAGATCCTTCCAACATATTATTTTTCTATAATTCAAAATGTTCTAATTCATTGTTTTTAGTTTAGATTGCAGATAACAGCGGCAGTGGGTGATTTTAACAAGATGAATTTCCTTGTTGAATTTATCCCAGATTTGATTGTGTTATTCGTCAACAATATTTGTTCACGATATTTCTGTTTGCCTTGAGGTTTGGTGTAAACAAAGCAGATTAGGTGTACTGTAACTTTGGAGACCAGGTTTTGAATCTGCACTTAGCCATGGAAACCCATGTGTAACTATGGGCAAGTCACACTCTCTAGCCTCAGAGGAAGGCAAAGGCAAAATCTCCTCTGACCATATTGTGTCAAGAAAACTCTAAGACAGATTTGCTTTAGGATCTCTGAGGTTGTGCAAGTGTTTCAGTGGGTCCTATGGTATGGGCAATGTGTGTAGAGGAGAAGATGTGCCAGATGTAGCTGTCAAAGCTGCTTGCAAGCATGCTTTGTGATGGGACTCAGAGTGGCTAAGAGAACTCAGAGGGAAGGTATCATGGGAAGGTTTAGAACTGGCTTTGCTCTTCTTACCCTCCTTTCTTACTTCAAGCTTCACGCTTCTGTCAAAGGAATGCTCACTGTTCTTGCTTTAGACAATTGATAGAGTAGCTATTGTTGTGGGGCCTTTATATCTTGGAAGCTGTCTAAACAGGGGACAGAAAGGACTTGGGGAAAGGAATGGTCTTTTCTCACTTTATTAGGGTGGGGGTATATGGCTTATGAGAGCAAGTGTGATATAGTGGTTGAAGATTGGACTACAACTCTGGAGACCAGGGTTCAATTCCCAGCTTGGCCATGGAAACCTACTGGATGATCTTGGGTGTGTAACACACTCTCAGCCCCCAGAAAATCCCATAATAGGGTTTCCATAAGTCACAAATGACCTTAAGTCACACAACAACAATATGGCTTGAGGTGTGAAGTCTCTCCAGTTGCGTGGGATCAAATGTTCAAGCTTGTTCTTACCTGCTTTAAAACTGAAGATTGATACATGTCTATGATACTGGATGTTTGGGAGGCAATAGTCTGGGCAAGCAGGTTGCCAAAAGTATTGTCCATTATGAACTAAGAGAGGTAGCAATTGGATGCATTTAATTCATAAAATAAAATGGAGTGAGTGTCTCCTTTTGGGAGAATTTGTAATGTAAGATATTTCTTTGTACATGAATATATATAGTTGTCACACTTTTGGTAACCAAATATTGGTGGAGTTGGTTTTCTAAAAGATTAGTTTGAATATCTGAATAATGCCTGATATGTACAAAGGGTGTCAGGGAACCAGGTGTTCACGTTTCTGTTGCTGTTGTTGTTGTTATTTAAAAAGCGATTAAGTAATTTATAAAGTTAAAACATTAAACATTAAAAACATTAACATTCATTAAAAGACCATAAAATGGCACTGCACAGCATTCAAACCCCACCTCAGTCACTATTTAAAAGCCTGATGGCATAAAATGTTTTGACTTGCTGACAGGAGGACAGGGCCCTGCTGACCTTCCTAGGGAAGGGAGTTCCAAAGACTGGGAGCAGCTGCTGAGAAGGCCTTCTTCCTTGTTTCCACTAAATGAGCCTGGAGAGGTAATGGGACAGATGCTCATATAGTTTTAAGGGGCTTATAAATGGAGGTACAATCATCTAAATAACTTGGACCCATGATGATGATGATGACGATGATGATGATGATGACACAGTTCTAGGTATGTCCCAGCTGGTGGCTCTCCTGTTCATGTGATTTGAGGAGCTGTACTCCAAAAAAAGAAAAAAGAAAAAGAAAAAAGGGAATATGTCAAAATTCTGCCTGTATCAGATCAGAGTTCAGTGCAATCCATGTGCTGCTGCCCTTCAGCTAAACTGACAGGGATCAGATTTAGAAATTACATGTTTGGATGACAGCTCCCAGAATTCCCCAACCATTATGGCAGTAGTGTAATAACTGAGGGATTCTGGGAATTTTAGCTGAGAAATGCAGCTAAATATCTGAGAAGGATATGATTTCACCTATAGCAATAAGAGCCTGTTCAGATATCATGAGAAACTCATCATTATTTTAATGGTGGGTAAACAAACCACAGCTCATTGTATCCTGAAGTGGACACAGAGCTGAATTGAACCCCCAAACACAGGATAGGAAGGAAGTCCTCCCTTTTGATACCATTTTCATGCTGGAGACCAGGGTTCGAATCCTACTTGGCCATGGAAACTCACTTGGTGACTTCGGGCACATCACACACTCTCAGCCCCAGAAAACCCTGTGATAGGTTTGCCTTAGGGTAGTCATAAGTCAGGAACAACTAGAAGGCACACAACAATAACAATGTTGAAATAGAAATGAGTAGCACAGGAATCTAAAGGTTTATGCAGCTCTTAACTCATCATGATGGTCTCCAAAGCAGCCTACTGTGCTGCCTTGCTTAGGACATGCATGGAAATAGTTTTCTGAAACCAATGAATTAATTTACATATATAAATATTCCATATTATAGTCCAAGGCAGACCTACAAACAAGGGCTACTTTCATTCAATATATAGCATGTAGTTTAAGATTACTTTCTGGAACACATATATACAGCTATATTCCAAATCATGATCTTGGGGGGTGCTCCTTTGTCTCAATTCTTTATTTCATAATTCACCCCCTTTGACAGGGACTGAACAAGTAGAGCTTCAATTGCTGCTAGTGAAAAGTTTAAAGTATTTTATAAACCCCTGTGCCAGTCTTCATGTATGAATTAATAAAATATGTAAAAACCAGCTGGGAAAGGGAGACTTAAACCTGTATCCACCCCGGCATATTGGTCCCAATGTAAGTTAAGACCACATACCTTTACATGAAGGTGCAAAAGAAATGTATCTTCAACATGTGATGTTCAACACATTGTCTGCTGTGTTAGACATCATTAGTTTGGTCCTGGGCCTCTGTAACCAGATAACTGTGCTATATGTTAAAGTTCATATTTCTTTCAGGTCATACTGAAGTCTGCACATGCCACTTAAGTATTTTCAGCAAAAGCTGAGTACTTTTAAAGCCCTCAGATTTCAGTGGGACAGAGCTTTAAGATGGTGCTCTCTTCCTTTGCTACCAAAATAAATAGCTTGTGAAAATGCTTTACTCTTTTTGATGCTAATTTAGTATATAACCACATTAAAATAGGCTGTGTTTTACAAGTATGAGTAAAAGCACTCTGCTTCATATGGTAATGTGTACTGGTTGGACTAGTTGAAGCAAAGTGTCCTTTTGTGAAGTCTGTCTCGGACGGCTAGTCATGAAAAATCACTTTTTAAATTAGAACTTAATAAAAACTTTCCTGCTCCGAACGGTAAGCCCTACTCCCTATGCGATTAGTGGTTTCATTTCTTTCTCAGCAGTTGGGTAATGATTATGGCTCCAGATGCTGTGGGAGCGATAAAGAGATTGATTAATTTCACTTGAAAGGGCATATGTTCAAAGTGAATCCAATTGGAACACCACGAAAGGGGTGCTGACATCCTTGCAGCAAGAAAGCTGAGCACAACGTGGTCCCCAACTGTTGTCGGGAAAAGGATTGGCAGGCAAATATTATTCATCAAGTCAATATATAAAGCATCCCATTTTTTGCCTAGTCGTCATGGCAGAGATTTTATCCTGAGGTTTGGAATATTTATTTAAGATGACTCCTTCTTTAAAAAAAAGGGCAGGGGGAAGGCAAAAGGATGATTTTGGTGTACAGCAGATTATCCAGAATGCTGCCTGCTGAAATGGCATAAGCATTCATGTATATTTGCTTAATGATTTACATGGATAATCCAAGGCCACTTGCTTATCTGTCTACATCAGAGGAACAATGGCAGGGACATGTTCTTAAATACTTTGTTTCTGAAGGTGATCACCTTGCATCTATGAACCTGGCACATTGGGTAATGGCAAAGTTGTTGACATAACACAGTTCCTGCTATCCCTCAGCACTAGCTGTGTTGACTTGGGCTGATGGAAGGGATGACCTTATGTTTCCTACCCTTTGGTTAAAGCCTACCTTTCCCCTCCCCAGATCAAATGTTATGTTCACCAGTGTTTTCCAGGGCCCAGGGATGTTTCAGTGGCTATGGCTCCTCCTTTCTGGAGAAGGCCTGCCCTGAAGTGGCTCTTGGGCCAGTGCAAATTGCAAAGGCCAGGCTGATCTGGCAAAAGATGAATACTATTTGGCCTGTTTGGACACTCTGTAATCTAGGTGTAATCTAGATGAGAAAAATTCTTAACATGTTTTGGAGAGGAATGGGGGATTATGAGGATTAGATGACTGAGAGTACTTCGTACTAGAAGACTGGGGACTTAGAATCATAGAATCGTAGAAATGTAGAGTTGGAAGAGACCACAGGGGCCATCCAGTCCAACCCCCTGCCATGCAGGAACACCCTCAAAGCACTCCCGACAGATGGCCATCAAGCCTCTGCTTAAAGACCTCCAAAGAAGGAGACTCCACTACACTCCGAGGCAGCATATTCCACTGCCGGACAGCCCTGACTGGAACTGCTTGAACAGCTTAGTGTTCTTCCCTTCTCCTTTTCACCATGATGGCATTATAGGAATGATGCTATGTGTAGTTTAACCCTCATTTGTAGGGTTTCCCTGTAGACATTGCTGGGGAAAAAGATGGCTGCCACATTGACCAAAGAGGGCAGCTATTTTTCCCCCAATGATATGATGTTTGATGAAATGTGTGATGAAAGTACATTTCAAGTAATTTTTAAAGTAGTAAGGAATACCAATGAGCCCCTTAGCTCTTTACCATAGCAATAATTCATGTGCATGTCTAGATAGAAATCCTCAGCCACCCCACTGGGAGCAGTAGGCTAGTTGACTCCCCTTTGACTATCCTTCCTATCCCCCACCAAAAAAATCATTGCTCTTCTTTTTTCTGCAGCAGCCAAACTGCCCTTCAAAAGTGGAAGGGAGAGGGTATTCAGCTGTGTTTTAGTTGTTGCAGATTTTAGCTGCTGAATTTAGAGAGGGAAGGGGTAGTATTTCCATTGGTCCAGCAGTCTACAAGGAGAATCCTACCTTGTTATGCCCACCCCTGCCATATGCCATCCTGTGTCCTTCTGCTTCAGTGCAATGACACTCAGTTTATCAGTATGAGCAGTGTATTCATAGTTACCTTATAGATTTTATTACTCATATCTTTGCATAATGAGAAAACATTGATTAGTTTCATCAAGCTCAGACATATAGATATAATAGTTGGTGATAACCTTGCAGTCAAATTATGGCTTCCCATGGTAGCTAAAATTTATCATATACTACTTGTAATCTAATCTATATTTTGCTTGAAGATGTAATTTTTCTGTAATTTATTATGAAACACTAATCCTTATCTAAGTTTTAGAATTCCATTTTTTAAAATGTCTATTCAAGAAATATTTTGAACTTTCCTCAGTGTGTGGAGTTTTCACTTGCTAAAATTAATGAAAGGCAACATTAAATTCCATGAGAGTAAGAAGGTTAAAGTCCATTCTCTTTTGATCCTTCAGAAATGGTACAATGTGTCATTTTAAATGTTTGCTTAATAGGACAAATCAGTTGCTTCTAGCTCCTAGGAAGCCTAAAGACATCATTGTCTTTAGTTATGACATTTTATGCGTATGGAAGATTCCATAATTAAATTAGTAATGAGTATTAATTATACATTTCTCTCCATAGTAACTGCGTGTGCTATTGACTCCGTTAAAAGATGGCAGAATACTTTACCACCAGAATTTTAAAAAATGTACAAGGGTATTTAAAACTTTTCTAAATCATTCTTAGCACATTTCCCTCTGCTAAACTACAGAGCATGGGCTCTAGGTGGTATTGGTATTATAGACATGCTATTTCTGGATATTAATACTAAACTGTTCCTAAACTCATAAAGAAATAAGAAGAATTTATCAAGAATCCAACCCTATGCACACTTTCTGGAGGGTAGCCCAGAGTGGCTCTTACTTCTGAGTAAATATATAAAGATGTACAAGTACTTTGCACTTCTCATTTCCAGATCTAAACTACTGTTGTTAACTTGATCTAATGAATTTTGAAGGCAGTATTTGTAGCTTTGTTCCAGCCCCATTGGATTATTTGGTGACTAAAGAATAAGGCTACTGTGGTTAACAGATAAGGAGTTTTTCTGGATCTGAATAATCTGCAGTTTCTTAGCAACATCTGATGAAGCAGAAATTGATTTTCACTGGGGCTGATTAAGTTTTTTTAAAAAATCAATTAACTCTCTTGCTTTTAACCAATTAATCAGTCAAGGTTAATAATATATTATTCTACTTAAGGGAACATTTTGGAATGTTAAATATAAGATTCCCTTAATTAAATAACAAAAGATTTTTTTGTCTGGTATAGTTCTACATGGAGTTCTATATACTTTATGCTGAAGGCATTAAGCTCAAATGTATGTAACCTATGAACATATTTTTGGCAGAAATACATGCAAATTATGGCACCTTAACAGTTATAAATCAATACTACACTTTTAATATACATAAGAGGATACAAAAATGAATATTACAAAAATGGATTTCTATTATGAAAGATACTGTTACAATGTAAATCCCATTATATAACAAAATTGTTCTGTTTATCTGCTCTGTTAAACATTTGTTGCCTGCTGTTTCTTCAGGAATGAACTCTATTAACTTATCTATTTTTCTAATAATCAACCATTCCAGTTTCTTGCCTACCCACAGCTTTTGACCAAGATAAGTAAATTGATTGTAAACCATTTTTGAGTATTCAGAATTCTCTTGAATTGTATTTAAAAAGCTTTAATGAGTGGTCTAATGCTAAAGTTGGAAGAGAGAGAGATTTCCCATTTTCCCACCCCCATCCCAAAAATTGAGTTAAATAACACACATGTAAAATCAAATTAATATTGGATGTACTCTTACTTATTCAAATTTGACATCCAAGCTAATGTGAACATACAGTAATATTCAGGCAGCATAAACTGCAAACTGAATATTACTGCATACAGTAATATTCAGGCAACATAAACTGCCCTAAAAAAATCAACCGTTTTATTGAATCTTATATTTGAGTTCCCTTCCGTTCTGCTTGCAATTAAGACAGAGGAAACACTCTGGAAATGGGGGTGTAACTGTAGAAAATTTTCTGGGTTTTTTCTTGTATACACATATACTGGTGGAGTGTCTCTCAGAGAGAATGGTACTGGCACTTTAGCTAACTCTTGTTAGTACTGTGCAGAAAGAAATGCCACTAAATTACTAATCCTTCCATTGAAATCCTATCCTAGAACTTTTCCATATTCGTACTGTTTTGGATGTCATCTTAAAATAGGTTTTATCCCAATCTGCCTTTTCTCTAGTAGGAATTGTTCTGCTCATGCAAATAAGAATACCGTTTCCCCCTCTCGTCCGCTGTACTTATTTGAGCCTTCTGAGTCATAGTTCTCTCTGTTATAGGTATGTGCGGAGGGGAAGGATTATGATGAAAATAGCTGTTACTGAAAATTTGAATTTCTGTTGTGCTAATGGTAATGTTTTCTACTAAGACATTGGCTGTCATCATACACAAATAGAGAGATTCATACACACACTTTTATTTCATGATACACTTTTATTTCATGTATACCATTGGATATATCTCATTTCATATTGTCTAGCAGCAGCCCTTCAAGATCTTATATCTTTTCTAGTCTTCCTATTTTGAGTTGTATTTGACTGGAGATCCTAAAGGTTTAATCTGTGATTCTTTTTTCTTCTGTTATGACTCCTGTTGGATCAGATCAAATTGCTGTCCCATCCGGCATAATTTCTCTTAATACAAACTGGCATGGTTGGTAATGATATGAACATGTGCCAGATGTGTGGTTATGGGTGAGGGAAGATAGTTTACTCACCAACCTTGGACCTGTAACTAACTTTCTATATTGAACAGCAGCCAGTATTGGACAACGATGCCTTCTGTGAATGTATCATGCAATACTTGAGACAAAAAATGTAAATAAATCTATTGTTGATACAGGTAGAGTTGTGAGAGAGAAAGTCATAATTGGACAGATATACTTTACACTTTGCAACAAAAATTGCAAAGATTTCAGTAAGTGATTTTTTTTTATTCCACCTTCCAAAATGTCTGAGCCAGCATGGGCATTGAACATGTTGTCTAGAGAATTCAGTAAAAAAAGTAACATTTCCAAGCTATGAAAAGATCCAGCTGCCTGAACGCCAACAAGGTGACTAAAGATGCAAAATGAATAGAAAGGGCATTACAGCTGGATAAATCCTTGGTGTATGTCAACTACAGGAGTAGTAAAAGGCTTTCATTTGGCCAAGGCAGCATGGAAAATTCATGTGAAAATAAGCATGACAAATCAAGCTAGGCAGGAAGCTGAAGAATGGAGCCAGAGTCGTAATGATATTGGACTACAGGCTAAAAAGAGAAGTTAATCTAAAAAAAAAAGAAAAAAAAAGAGGCTTGATCATAGTGTGGTGAGGGAATAAGAAGGAAAAAAAATTCCTGAAACTATCCTGCCTAAACATGCCTGTATGGCTCCCAGTTAGTCCAATTATATAAACAGGGCTGATTTTATCCCCCCCTCCAATTTCATTTACTTCATTTAAGGGCCTGGAGGGTTTATGAGCCATTTATGGAGAAATCATTCTATCCCTGAACATTGGCTCACAGACACTGACGTATATATACACACATCTGCTCTCCCTAGATGGCAGAAATCAGGTGTGCTTGGCTTCCCTGTGTGTGGGTCACAATTTGTACATATTTGTTCCTAGCAATTTTAGCCCTAAAAGAAAATGTTATAGGAAGAGTGTGATTTGGGAAGTTTAGAAATGAAACTCTGGTAGGAATTCTCCAGTACTTAACATTTTCACCTATCTAGTGTGTAGTATTGATGGATATTTGACTGCCGCTGACCTTTTCTACAGTACCTGCTGAAAACGCATGGTCTGTGGACGAATGACATTTGAGGATAACAAGCCTATGACACCAGAATAAATTGGGCTTTTGAGGAAGATAAGGGATTAAGGTTGTCCCTACAAACAGAGCTTTCTGAGAAACAATTTCTTTTCAAGATATTTGTATGTAGTTCTCAAAATCTCCAGGGATGGCTTTGCTACACCTGTAGATGAAATTTGTAATATTCCCATGAGAATGTTTAAAAAGCCTTTAGATTTCATTATTTGAAGCTCAGTCACTAGTTGTAATAATTCACGTATTTGATTTGGAAACAATGAAAGGAAATAAGTACTGCAAATTAAAAATTTGCCATTGTTTCTTCACCTTCGTTGATATTCTCATTAGTTTGTCCTTGATTGATTCTGGAAGGGATGAGCCAGCTTTTAAAACCCCCACAATGATTTAATTATTACAGTGCACCAAGTCCCAAATCAGATTTGAGGTACATTGATAAGTGTGCAGGAGGGGGAAAAAACTAGTGAACAGCTGTAGAGGATATGAGGTAGCTGATAACTGATATCACCCAATTGGCCTATCACTAATGGATTCCCTTCAGGCCTTTCCAGGAAGGTCATAAGGTTGAATTTGATAGTGTCATTTAATCTGCAAAATATATAGGACTCAATGCATGGGTCCCTGTGCACACAAGGGCTCTTTATAGTGCATCATAGACATGGATGTACATTCACCCTCACAATATGAGATAGATTAGCCAGTTTATCGACAGACTGGTTACTTCCACTGTATCTCTTAGACTTATTTCTACTGATCAGTTTTACTACAGAGGACTATGGAATTCTTCACATGTGCAGGTTCTTTGACAATACTTTTTTTAAATTTTATGTCCACAACATAGCTCTATAGGGCATCACAGATGCTGTACATCTGAGACAAGATCCTTTCAGTATGGATAGATGTTTCTTGATAATGAAAATTACGTTTCCACCACTAGAATAATCTTTCTCCCCCAACACTTTTTCTCTGTTTTATGTCTCCATTTTTTTTTTTAAGGAGAACTGTGAAAGAAAGAATTTCTTTTTGTTTGTGTATATGTATGCATCATAAATCTAATTGTGTGCACACAAACAAACATGTATATGAAACCTAGGTCACGAAGGCACTGTTATATGCTTGGTTAGTTGGATGATCAGTTGGATTCTATTCTGAGTATATAAACTGAGGCCCTTTCCACACGAGGCTGGTGAATCAGTTCGTGTCGTTTCTTACCAAATTTTCTGGGCTCAAAACAAGGCAGACTTTCTCTCATTTCCTTCCACACAGCTACTGCATATGTTCCATTCTGATTCAGAGGAGTGCGAGTTCATGAATCCGCACTGCCTCTGCCGTGGCCACTCCCATTACTCCCCTCACCGTGCCCCATCGGCTATGATTGGCCCCCCTTTTTTAGCAATTTAGTATGTCATTGTGTACGTGCGTATGTGTGTATGTGCGAAAGTCCATACTACTCCCTGGCCCCTCCCATGAGCCCTCCCCTGACCACCAATTCACATTGGTGCGAATGTACGTGTCTGCACCACTGTGAAAGTACAAATCCTATCAATCTGGAAAATTGGAAAACCGATTTCTTCTGGTTTTCATATAGCTTGCTTTACCACCACATGGGGGTGCATTTAGTCGGAATTACGTGCAGAACGAAGGTAAATAAACCGAACCTAGTCCGCTCCAACGTGCAGAAGACCTCCGTGGCAAGATGCATTGGCCCGCCTTAATAACCGTGTGCGGAAAGGGCCATAGAGACAGTCCAGTTACCTTGGAGCGTGTACCGCTGAATGCCACGGAGTGTAATTCTGAGTACACATGATAGCTTTGCACTGAAATTTATATACAGCATAATCCACTATCTTTCTACTCAGAAGCATGTCCCGTCTGTTCTAGTTTAGTGGAACTTACCCCCATGTAAATGGGTGTAAGGTTTCATTCTTATTTGCTTAATGCTAAGTAAACACCCCTGAACTAAGTAACTATAAGATCGATTTCAAACAGTCAGCAGAATGATTAAAGAAAAGCATCATTAAGTTCAATTGCAAATTCACTGTTAACTCCAGTGACCAGTGGCTAACTCAGGTGCAGCCATAACTTTGTCATTAAAATATAACAACCCAGTCTTTTCATCTGCCATGTAATAAAATCGGGAAAACTATAGAAACTAGCCTCTCATAATTCTTCAGATTCATTCCAAACTGTTCACAGTATAGTGATGATGAAGTATAGAACATTTAACTAAATGTTACATGGTTGTAGCTAGGGTGTCAAGTGAAGATTAAAGGAGTCAGCAGCAATCCTCTATCACTATCCAAATCCCATTTCTGAGGTGCTTCTGATCTTCCTTTCCTCTTTTATTGATTATCTGTATTATTTAATTTGATTATCTCCAGCTGCTTTGAGTGCCATTTCCTTTGGGAGAAAGGGAAGATAGACATTTAATAAAGTGCTTAAAAATAACCCACACTTTTCTCACTAACATCATAAATGGCTTGCTCCTGGCACAAGGCAAAGGGAGGCAGTTGGCTCAGGCAGTAGACCTCATAGGCAGGAGCAAAATACTGGAATAGTGACACTGTTTCCTAAACTAACTTGCTGCCTCACATACTAACCAGCTGCCTTGAGGTGTGTGGTGGGCAATGCTATCTCATCAGCAGCATTAAGAAAGCTTCAGCTGCCAGCCCAATTAGATTTTATACATGGAACGGCAGTAGCAAAGATGTCTTAGGAATTACTGTGATTATGAATAGCTGTCTTCTAAACTGGAATATGAATTTCCAGTGGTTTTTTCCTCTTTATTTTTGAATCACATGGTAGGTACATGCTGTAGCTTTCCAAATATACCCATGCTGGTTCTTACTGTTAAATTTTAATACACAAAAAGCTGGTGGAAAAACTGTACAAAGAGGAACTTTCTGCTTCTTTTAATGGTTTTTAAACATGAAGACATTTCACCATTTCAAACAGTGGTGTGTCTCACATGAAACCAGTGCATTTTTTGTGTGCACGCCTGAATGCAAATACAGAATATAACACAGAAGTTGTATTTGAATTAATTTTTGCTCTTGATCTCTTTTTATTATGCTTATTGTACTTACATGTACAGTTTTGTAAATTCCTAATGAAAACCTTCCCTTCCTTCTCTGGAGTCTCTACTGATGGACTCTCCTTTAAGAATATATATTACAAATTAAATGTGAGAACCTGCAGCTGAAAGAAATTGCTCCAGGGCAATGATTTGCAGGGATAAAAAATCAATAACTGTTTCATTAAGGAAAGAAGAACGAGAAGTTTAGACATACTCTGTGCTTTCCTCATTTTGGAAAAGAAAAAGAACAATCATTGATCATTTTGCTCAGTATCCTGCAAATTAATCACAACACAACAGTGATTTGGTGGATTTTTAATGCTGTACAGCTGTCTAGAATCAGAAAGATTTCTTAATCTGCCTCTTTTTTTTTTTTTTTGATAGCTCTGAAGGGAAAAAAAAGGATTTTTCTTTTAAACAGCCATGACCATTTTTTGTACTTAAAATTGCTGTGACCGGAGAAGATGAACATATCTTCTACATAAGAAGTAAGGAAATCAGACTTGCCTTCTTTTGGATTTAGTTACACTGGCTATTAGGTACACATTCTAGGCTTTGAAACTGCAAAAGTTTCCAGAAGTGCGCTCAGTTTGGCAGTAGCCTTGGGTTTCATCCCAGTGTTGAATATCTGGAAGCCCCAACTGAGAACAACCTGGGTCAACCTCTGTTCAGATTTTTTTAAAAAGCTCAATGCTTGTTGAGTAATGATGATTCAGCTCCCTATATTTGACCTTTCGTCTGTAGGTGCTGTTTTGCTCAAAACATAACTAAGGACAAGGAAGCTTCAAATGAGTTCAATTACAGTGGGAGTAAATGCTGCAGGTGTGGAGGGAAATGGCTTCACCAGTGAGTGGCAAAACACTTGGCATATCTGAAAAGAACTGGATTTCCATGTCATTCATTGGAAGTAAATGATGGTTTCTTATTAATATGTTGGCCTGGATTAAATCACAGTGCAGCCAGAAAGGAAGAGTTACAATTAGGATTTATGAAGAAGCACAGAATCTCTGATAGCCAAACTGTGGCTTGGTTTTGACATCTGAAGCAGATCAGAGGCAAACCCACCAGAACAAAGCTCTGCTTCCCAGAAGAACATTTAAAGCCTAAGCATTTTCTAGTTTGAATGAATGTCTGTAACAGGAGTTGGAGCCACATGATTATCGCTCCTGGTCTGTACTAACTTTTTCATTGACCAGAGTATGAACATTTTCCAGAAGTCCTACAAGGTTTGTTTGTTTGTTTGTTTGTTTTGGTCAGACTGATCTTTAATAAAGAGGTACTTTAATTTGTTTAGTCTAATCTGTCTTCATATCTCTCTGTACTAACTTTTCTTTCCGTTTTATATGTGACCTGCCAGCCATGTCCTGTGGCTTATCAAGTGCTTGCTAACAGCTCTGTAACTGGAAGAATGCCTGGGATATTAAAAAAGCACCTATGACACCAAAGAACATGGTTTATGGATATTGTACATACCTGGGAGGCTACCTATTGTGGAGGCATATGGTATTGATCTTTGATTGTGAATTATCTTGCCTTTTTTTCTGTGCCTTGAATATATTGTATTTCCTGTCTGTTGGGATGAGGGGACGGCATTTAAGAAGCTAAGTAAGCTGGCAGGGTATAGAAGAAAGTTAGCTCCTATTTGGCAGGATAGCACATAATTTGTTTACTGCTTGGTGATGGATTGACATAAAGAGACGTTGCTTTAAGCAATATGTTTTTTGTCTTTTTGAGACACTAGACTTAGTCACCATTTTAGTTGTCGGAACATTTCACAGTTCTGTAGCTGAAATTTATCTGCACGCACTTGAGCTGTAAAATGTCTTGCATAGTATGTGGTGAACAAAAAAGAGCACCCTGTCACGTATGGTGCATTAATCCCAGGTCTTGTTCAGATGTCACCGAAGCAGATGGTGTGAGATACCCATTGCTATTTAAAGTTCTTTTGTAACAGACCAGACATAATATTTTCTTCCTGCTTCCCAAGGTTTTTTTTTTACCTCCTGCTGGCATCAATATCATACACAGAAATATGGAAGTGATGGAAACAGGACTCTGGGAATGGCTTTATGACTTAAAAGCAAGGTTGTAAAGGTATTATAGTGGAGCAAATGTAATGCTTGC